>VWZT01003499.1:57950-138208 GCA_013397055.1 Pachycephala philippinensis | reverse complement strand
GTATTTGTAGGACATGTGCAGCTGAATAGACCCATTTATCACCTGCTATTCTGGGGGACTTGGGCTGGTTTGCAAATAATGGCTGCTCAGAGCAGTAACTCACTTGCTGTATTGCAGGTAGTTGGAGTGCTAATGAAGGCAAAGATGTTCGAGGATGTACCTTCTGGATCTGTACCTTGTGGTGGAAATCCTGGTCTGATTTGTCCCTTTTAATTGTCACCTTAGCCACAAGATGCCTTAAATAGGAGAGTGGAGATTTCTTCAGTGTGGAAAGGTTCTCTGCTGATGAATCTTTTTCTTCCCTGGGGGGAAATGTCATGGCAGCAGGAGTGATAAAACCTGGTTTCTGTTGCCACAACGTGGTTTGAATGAAGCAGACATGAAAGCTTCTTCCTTCTGGTTTTTTATAACCTGTAAGTCCATGTCCCTCAGTGCAGTGCACAGCCTTCAGACACACTGGGTGGTAGAAGGGCATTGTGAGAAGAGGTATCCCAGTTTTTATTCAACTAAAGAATATGTAATTCAAATTGGCTGCATTCCAGAGAAGATAAAGATATTTAATGTTAGTTTTCTGTGACTGTAAATACCATGCAGAAAACGGGTCTTTGGGCAGAAAAGTCAGTGGTTTTAACACATTCGGTATTTTTCAGAAACAACTTTCCATGTTCGTGGAATGCATTTTCCTGTCTAAAGTGTATCTTTTGTTCATATGTGGTTGTATTTGAATTGTGGTGACTGAACATTGAGTGCTATGGCTTCATTCTTGCATTTCTTGTGCTGGATGCGTGGAATAATATTGAGGTATTTATATTCTCACAACACAACTGAGAGCAGAACAGGTCTTCAGCTGACATTTATCCTCCTCTTGACTTTTGTGGCTGAATGAGAGTTGCAAACATCAAGAAGGTAAAAATAAAGTTGTAAATATATCTACAGGAATCTTGCAGACAGTAGAACAAATTCCAAACAAAGGATGGGCCTGTCTCCCTCCTTTGGTCCCCTTCCATATGAAGAACCACATCCAGTTGTTGCAGCAGACATGGAAAAGTCCGTTCACAGCAAGCATCACTGCTTTGCGTAGCATCTGCTCACTTGGGCAGGGATAATTAATCTTTTGAAAACTCTTCCAGCTAGATACTTCAAAAATGGATGTGTTCAAGGAGGTCTCATAGCTCTAGGAACTGGCATTGTCCATAACACCCAGTACTGCTGTAGTAGCAATTACATTTGTGCAACATGATATTTGATTGCTTGTCTTTAATTCTGCAAAGCAGTGCACATCAGCAGCCTGCCAATAGAGCCAGCCCTCTGGAGTGGTTTGTGCAGTGATGGTCGGTGTTTGGCACGTGCTTCTGCGTGCTTTCTGCTAATTATCATTACAGGATCAGGAAGGTAAGGCAGGAACTTTTTTTTAGGTACATTTATTTCCCAGTAAAGCAAATATATTCCCCTTGTCTTCTGGATGTCTTTCAAACAACCAACTTTATAATATGTGCTCACGATGAACTCACTCAGAAAAATCTTTTTGCAACGAAGTGACAATTTCAGAGCTGAATACAGAAATACAGATTAACTTCCCGCAATAGTTTCTTGTAAGCCAAACTGAAGAAGCATTTTATATGAGTGTGGTCTGATGTACCACTGCATTCATGCTTATGGAGATGGAGTTGACAACAAAGTCCCAAGGCAATTAAGAATATATTTTTCTGTTGAGTTACTCTGAAGAAATCCTGTCAAAATGAGTAGTATGCTAATATTTTTGAGTAGTTGTATGAATTTTAAATATGGGGTAAAAAATTCATGAATACCTAAACTGCTTAAGGAGCATGGTGTTTTGGTTTGGCTTGGATTTTTTTCCATCCAGAAGTCAAGGAGTCCAATGACCTGTACGGCTCAAGGTGTGGTTTCAGAGTCGGGGGGATTTCTCCCCACTCCAACCTCAGGCTTCTGCCTCCTCACTGACGTTTGCACCGCTCCTTGTATGCCCAGGCAGTGCCAAGGCAAGCCCTGGCCTCAGGGCAGAGACCAGGGGAGGAACAAGCAATCCAGACTGGAAATGTGGGACAGCGCACACAAAAGTGAGCATCAAATTGGAAGTTTAGGGTGCTATATGCAGGAGTCTTACTTAAATGTAGACTTTTGACTTTCAAATCCAATAAGCATTTTTTACATTATATGCATAATTCATTATATTATTTAAAAAAATTAAAAGGCACTTACTGCTTTAGTACAAGACCAAATCAAAGCTCTCTGGCATCTCTTTTATTTGAGGGATTTTGAGTTTTCCAAATAATTCGTACTTGGTCTGAATGGTCATGCTGAATGGTCACTGACTTAGATTCCTGTCTGGAAACCTCCCTAAAGCTTGAACTGTTAATTTATATCTCCAAATCTAAACATTATATTCTGAAATCTCTTGTGCCATTTACATATTTTAAATTTGATCATTGTAATAAACTGCTTCCATTTTGGGGTTGTATTTTGTGGAGTAATGCCTTTCCCCAATCCAGTGAAAGATGTTCTGAAAGCAAATTGGCATGGGACTTGAAATATATGGATATGAGATTCAGTGTTTGAAATAAAGAGACATTTTCACAGAACCACTATGCAATGGGGCTACAAGCACCAAGCAGCAGCAGCTTAGCAAGGGAAATGGTTCTGCACGTCTGACTGAGCTGAAGTGTTGAAAATTCAGAAAAGAAGGGGCCAGGTTCAGTAAGCAGCATTACCTCTGCCCAGGATTTCACTCCTTTTGAAAGAGCAAGTTCTCTGAAGGCAGCCCAGGACAGGGAGCTCCAGCACAAATCCCAGAGTCACTGTGCCAGTGCTGAATAGCATTGCACCCACGTCCATGGGGGGGATCTGTGCAGACAAAGTCCTGCTTCTTGTAATGGTTGTTTCTGCTGGCTTTTGCAGGCCATTCTTTTTGCATGAGAAAAGGACGCAGAGGAATTTCAAGGACTGGTCTTCCCCTTTTGAGGAAGGATATTCCTTCCTCATTGAATACGTAGTCTGAACTGCTAGACAAAGATCTTAGCATTACTGTTAGCATTTGAGTTGGGCTGTCATTTGAATTCACAGATCCCCAAAGTGAAAATTCATCAGTCTTACTTTTGGAGAAGTAGTTCTGAGCTTGGATGCAACATAAAATTTACACAATAACCCAGGATTGTCTCATTGGGGTCCGTGGGAGGTTTGTTTGTGGAAGGAGGCTGCTGGAAGGTCTGAGGTGTGTCTGAGAGCTGAGCTGTGGGACAGGGGCACAGGAACACCTCCCCGTGCCCCAGGGGGTGCCTGTGTGGGTGAGTACAGGCAGAGCTGTGGGGCTGAGGCAGGGGGAGCTGCCAGGCAATGCTGAGGATTAGGAAAGTTAGCAAACATCCGCAGAGTTTTTTTAGAGCAGACTGTGCATTTGAAAAAATTTCTTGGTAATACATGTTTAATTACATTTATCTTTTTCTTTCATGTATTTCAAGAAGGTTTAACATCAGAATATAGAGTTGTGCAGCCTGAATTTACATTGTGTCATGCAAATACAGTGATAAAAGCTGGTTTTCTTCCTCTGCAATACTCTCAATAAGACAGTTGTGAAAAATAGCATCACTGGAGTTAAGTAGTATATGTAAGTAGTACATGTTGTTTCATTAAGTTCATTAATCTCTCCAGTTCTGCATTAATTGGCAGATTTTCTTTCTTTTTTGGGGGGGTGGAGGGCATTTGAAAGAATAATACTCATCAGAAAAATATTAACAATATCCAACACTGGTAAAATAGTGATCATTTCCTTATTTATTCTCAAATTTTATCTAAACAATGTGTGATTTTTTTGATAATAAGAACATGGGGGATATCATACCCTAAATCATCATGAATTTTCCACACAGAAACTCAAGGTAATAAAAGATTCTGTTGAGTTTCAGAACTGTATTTTCTATCATCACACTGCTCTGCAGACTTACAGCTCTGCCCAGTAAATGTAACATACAGATTTTTGTTGTTTGTTTTGGTTTATAGTCTTCCTGCCATGTAGATGGCAGCAGCACTCAAGCCTTGAAATTCACTCCAGCTTTTTCTTGAATTTGTTTGAAAAAAACATGTTTAAGAATATTATTGCTGCGACTGAACTGAAAGCCTGATTACTTTAAAGATAGATATCAGTTCAGTAATGTGTGTGTCTAAAGAAGCTTTTAACTTCATAATATCAGTGTTTAAAAGACAGTGAGTCATATCGTCTATATTAATACAGTTGCCACTATTATTTTTTTCTACATTTTGACTTTTTTTTTCCTATAAATTAAATTTAAAGAATTCTTCCTATGCACTACGTTGCAAGACACACAGCATGTTTTTGAAAGTTCAAAATTGTATTTCTTTGCAGAATGAGCAGCAGCCTGGGCAGGAAAGCTCTTGACTGTGGACGACCTTGTCAAAGATACAAAGAGGAGGGACAGAGAAAGGTAGTGGGAATACACAGTGCAGGATTTTGTGCTACAGGTTCTACTAATCACAGTGCTTTATAGAAAGTATCATGAATTATCCTGGAAAAAAAACATTTTGAAGGTGCAAATATCTATCTTTGCGTAGCGTAGAACTGTCTGCACTGACATTTACTTTGGCTAAGAAGTAGAGAGAGATTCTGAAAGAGAAGCAACAAAACTGAGACCCGGAATCAAAGCTGTCCAGCAGCCTTAGTCTCTGCAGCATTATGAAACCTCAGGGAGACTTTGTGGGATCATCTCCAGGCCCTCAGAGGTAAAAACAGGTGTTACACGTGAAATTGTGCACAGAGGGAAAAACTAGCACAAGAAAACAGAATGATGGTAGTGCCTTGAACTGGAAAATGCTCTTTAGATGCTGGGGGCAAGCAGCAGTGTTTTAGTGAGCTGTCATACAAAGTAGACCAGCTCTAGCTCCCTCAACAGTTCTAAAGCAGCAGGATTCCATAGGATCCTGCCTGAGGATGCAGTGGGTGGAGGATTAATCTGCTAAGGTAACTGGGGAAGTGGGCAGACTGTGGCACTGAGCCATCCTCATCCAGCTGCTGCAGCTGCAGATCTGGGCAGGTCTGCTCTTAGCCTGTGCAGAAGCTGGGAGAGAAATGGGAGCTGATATCCCTGTGATGCTGTGGGGTGTGAGATAGAAACCCTTGGCACAGGGTGCCACCCAGCTGTTTGTCAGGCAGTCTGCAGGGGCCAGCATTCCAGCAGAGGGTCTGTCACAGCTTCATGCTGCACTCAGTGATGGGCTCTGACCAAACAATCCTCTGATGTCTGATGGGGCTCTGACCAAAACCATGCTGCAGATGTCGTGATACGTGTCCTGGAGTGCCAGCACTCCTTAACTACTGCTTCAGGCAAAGGACTTCCAAAGAAAAGCAGGAATTCTTGCCTGATGAAATGTGTGACAACAGTAAAAGTAGATGAGTGATGAGAACAGAGCAGCACCTGGACACGTGTTACATCAGAGCACTGGGATAGCCAGCTCTTGTCTCTCCTGTGCTTGTTGAGCACAATGCATTGGACTTTGGTAATGGGAAAAGCACTTTTCCTTCTTAAATGTCTTCCAGACTAATGCATGCTGAGAGCAAATATATTTTTGCTGCTTTTAGGATATGTTTTGGACATTTGGTGGGTTTTACTTCTCACTTTATAGCATCCATTAAATCAATCTTAGATTTCATTCCAGTGAGCAGATATTTTTCAAAAAGCTACTTCAAGGTCTCCCAAATACACTTTTATTTTTTCTATATTTCTGTGTCAGTGCTTAAGTAATAAAAAATATCTTTCCACCTTTCCTCTACCTCACTGGTAATATACTCAATATAGTTATGGGACAGTTCTATGCCTTGCAACCAAGCATACATTTAGAATTCATATTGGTGCTGATTATTTATGACCTATAATGAAAATATATTTTAAAAGCTCCTAGGAACTTAAAATAACTGTCTCTGTGTTAGTGTTATCTCTGTGTAGTACATTGGAGAAGTTTTGTAAGGATATATAAAGGGATTTCATGGTGTTTTGTAAGTACAAAAGAAAAATGCCATAATAAAAAAATTGGTAGATTTTCATTATCCCTACCCAAACTTACTAGGCTTTAAGCAGCAAAATCACCTGAGAAATAAAATATAGAAACTCTTAGAACCACCAAACAGGCTTTCCTTAGAGATATTTTTGCAGAATCACTTTGGAGTATAACTTCTACTTAGGAACTTGAGATTTGCAGCAATAACATTTCAAGCTTTTAAAGAAGGTGATGAACAATTTTAATTTAATGGATTGGATACTGAGAAAATATCAGAGAAGACATCACAAGCAAAGACTCATTCCAGGAACTCTTTCTTATATTTGTTGCTTTGGTTATATGAAGTGACAGCCCAATGAATCACTGGGTGGTCCTTTGGTCTGACAATTTGGGTATTGTCCAAGCAATTAACAGGCAGGCAGCCAGTTGCAGTGGCTAGTGATTAAATTACAGAGGTTTTTTGGTGGTTTCCATAAAGAAATCTCTGGGAAGTGTTAGATGGATCTACCACCTATCACATGACAAGCACGTGTCCTACTCTGTGTACATGTTTATTCTACGAAATACTTAAGAATATTACTTCACTTGAAAAGAGTTGATATTTGGAAGACATTCCAGGCTTTTGGTTTCTCCTGTCCTAACCCTTTGTATGAGGAGAATTTATGATACTGTTGGACTAAACCTTAAGCTTTGCACGGTTTTTTGGATTAGATTTTAGAAATGTCTTTTCTCGTATCTTAAATCACGTCTGACTAACTGTATAAGTACTTCACAGGTTTCATTCTAGATGTTTAATTTAAAATTGCCTTCTCTCATATAAGTCCTTTAAGCAGATATAATTGGTGTTAATGTTATGCTTAACCCATGGAACGTGCAGCATCCTGTGATACTCCGCTTTTTTACAATACCTAAATCTATAGATGCTCTTCTCTGTTGCTGCTATTTGGCTGTTTGGTTTTTCCTTTGTGTGTAGGAAAAATCTGTCACACTTTTTCCAGAATTTTGAGGTTTTTTTCTTCCTCTCATGATAGCCAGTGGTTAAACTTCCACAGGGAGAGAACAATGTAGAAGCAGCAAAAAGGAAAAATAAGAAATAAACTCTATTAGCTAGAGTAAATATACCAGCATGGTCAAATTATGATCACACTGTCCTTCAAGCTGCACTCTGATCTTTTATGATAATTCTGAATGGTGCTCTGAAGGTAGGTGTAAATGTCAATAGTCTAGGAAGACTGGGAGTTTCTGAGGATTTGCATAGGATACATTTAGCCATAACCACAATCCTGCAGGGGTTGGGTACAGTGCCCACGGCGCTGAGCTCACGTGGCATTTTGGAAAGGGGTATGGGACTATTAAAGGGATCTCACCAACATTAAGTTTTCCTTAGCATTTAGCCTTTATCCAGGGGGTAATTTTTCTGGATTAGCTGGGTAAGTGCCCTTGCTGGCTAGCAGGAAGGAGAGGAGGTAGTTCTGTGCATTTTAATGCTTTTACAGCTTCTGTACTAAAAGACACTGGAAATAGAAGCGAGGCTTGCATGCCTTCCTTAGAGATAGACCCAGCTCCCTTCCACACAAAGGTTTTGCCAAGGGTTTAATAAAAGGAATCCCCACTGTAGATTACTCCTCTACTTATCCAGTGTTCAGTCCTGGACCACATCCTCCAGCAGCTTTTCTTCAGCCAAGGCTGCTTCCAGAAGGGCTCAGGGGCATCACTCGGTCAGCAGCAATCAGTGGGTTAATACAGCCTGGCTTCTGCCTCCCTCAGATGTTCAGGAGATAATGAGGCAGGGATAGAGCCTGCAGGTTAATGAGATACCCCAACTGGAAGACAGAAATCTGAGAGGAGAGAGTTGGGAAGCAGAAGAGGAAGGGGAAATGTGAGTGTCTTTATATTCAGGTGTTACTCAGTTGAGAGAATTGCTGGGGCAGGATTGTTTTCCAGTACTATAAAGACCATTTGATCTGTTAGTGCACTGCTGAAATTACTCATCTACCTGGCAAAAGCCGTCTGCCTTTTACACTCCTGCTAAAATCAATACTGAACTACATTTGGAACTCTGTTGTGCTAAAAAGAAGTGCCCCCCTCCCAACCCTAAACAAAACACCAAAATCCAAAGGCGCTCATGTTAGGATAAACACTGGAGTCCCTCTAACGAATTCTAATGAGTGCTTGGGTAAGCATTGTTAGAAACATCCGTCATGCATTTAAATAAAATCTATTAATAAAATGAATGAGTAGAACTTAGACAAGTATAGAGAGGTAATACAGTAAAATAAATGGCCCTACTACAGGGAGCTGGTGTACTATGCTGTTTTGAATATCGCCATGAAAGCAGCTTACCTTTCAGCTGAGTCTTTTCAATAATCCTGGGCTGTAAATGATGCAGCCATGTAAATAACTCTGACAGTTGCACTTTGACCATATAATATGAAAAATAGCTTGTTCTCTATAATCACATTGTCAAAAAATTCCTCCTTCTTATCAGTATGCGACCTCCTGCTACAGACAAGCAGAATACAGAACAATCTGCACAGTCTGCAGCGTTCAAGATACTATTCTTACTGTTATTATCAGCAGTGGCGATTATCTCTAAATGCTCAACAGTAAATCCAGAGGAATAAATGGGAACATTTTCCCTAAGTGGTGTATAACAATACCTGACATTTATATAGCACCTTTCATCTGTAAGAATCCCAAAGTGCTTTACAAAGTCTGCTGGGATCACTTCACCCACCGCTGAAATGTAGCTATCTCTACGGTGAAATTCAACTTCTATTCCACACCACTGCCATTGCACAACCGTGGTTCTGAAAAAAGTGACAACTAAGTGAAATGCATTGAACTGTTCTTGTGAAAGCTATCGTAGGGTCCTCTGTGGCTAAAACTTTGCAGTGGCATCCAGAGGAAAAAACAGCAGATACTTCATCCTCCTCTGCCCTCAGACACTTTCTTCCCAGCAAGAGCACTGCTATTCTCTTTCTGTTCTCAGAGCTGTCAGTTGAAATGCTACCAATGAATGAAATTCTACTAATGAAATCACACTAGTAAACCTGGGTGTCTGGCGTTATCTTTAGAAAGTAAGTAATAATGAAAATAAAATGCTTAAAATTTTATAGGACAAAAATGGGCATAACTAATCTATAACTGTGCTTCTCTGACAGCCTTGGTCTATTGAGCCCAACACTGTGAAATTAAGTACTAATCTATTTTTCCTTATGAGGTATTTATATTCTTTCTCATGGTTTTAGTACTACAGCTGTGTATTTATGTGAGCAGGTATGACTGGGCCCTCACTGTAAGTTGACTGTAGAAACAGATGCTGAATTTGTACTGGTAAATTAGAGCGAAGGTAACATTCTCAGGTATGGAAAATTACATAAATTGATAAAATGATTGAACAATCTCCATGCTCTTGATCTGCAACAACTAAATACACTCCTGATGACCATGCCTGATAGGAAGTGTTTGAACATGTCCATGCTTTTCTGGAAGGTAAAATAATTTTTCGCTCAAACTTACTTTCAGCTCTACTGGCGGTTGGCTTTTTGTCAGAAAACTGTCTGAGGGACATTTAGTTGCTGTTACAGATATACAAAGGGTATGCACAAAATGATGGAGTGTACATAAAGCAGAGTATATGTGCATTCCTGAATGTGATAAAAGTCACTATAGAAGTGGATTGAATCCTCTTCAAGAGAAATACATGCTATGCAATATGAGTAATCTTGAAAGTGCTCTACCAATATTAATCAAATCATGGAGCTGAAAATACATGTTCTTTCTAGAGTTTCCTATTACATTTTCATCTCACAGAAGGATGGGAGTAAGCCCAGCAAGGAGATCTGAACCCTGCTGAATTTTGGAGAGCTTAGCTCTTGCTGCTGATATAGATTTGATCTCTCCAGCTCAGGTTTATGTCTGTAATATGTCACTTTAAAAAAATCAAGGTCCCATTTGGGTTCACTCCACTGCAGTATAACTACTTTATCTTATATTTCATCTTCTCTGTGGTCTTGGCTCTTCTTTGGCAAAATGTGAGTTCCTTTTTTAAACCTGGGGAAGCATTGGACATATGTCACCAGTGAACTACAGAGTGTGTGGGGAAATTAGCTAAGTAGACAGAACCACTTTACTGCTGAGAATAGAGTGGTCTCTGCTCTTCCTCAGATACAGACAGAAAAGAGAATCAAGAGTGTTTCAGAAGTTCTTGACCTTTTGAAACTAAGCTGTTATATTTCTTTAATGGAACAAATGCAGGTAAACTGATTAATATAATTTATCATTATATTAAGAGATTAAATGTAATTTTCCTTCTCCTAAGAAGCTGCATTGTACTTTTGAAATAAACTGTAGAGTGAAGCCTGAAGAAACAGCAATAGCTGTGAATCTACTACAAGATATTCTGAGTGGCATCTTAAGAATGCAGGGGGTGAATAGACTATCAGATTTTATCCTGCACATAAATCCAGAAAATCCTGTGGCCAGAGAGACAAAATTATACATGCTTATGATTAATGTCTGGTTTATGAAATTTTTATGGGAAGGTGTGAAATATCTCCTATTAGAGAGATTAAAATGTTTACTAGGTTTTTAAAATGCATTAAATTTAAAGTTGCAAATTTATATTAAGAACATCACATTTATTTGCTGTGACCCCACTAAAACAGGTTTACTGATTCCAAAGGATTTTGAGTCAAGCCTTGTATATATGTACAGTATGTGTATGTGTAAGTATTTATTTGTATCCACTACTGTATATTCCATATTGAGCCCTGTTTTCATAGTGAACGTGAAGATTGCAGTTATATTAGGAAATGTCAGCTCCAGGGCTGCAGAAAGAATGCTTGTGGCAATGCTTAACTCTTCCCTCTGCACATATGTATTGCACACCAATCTTTATGTGTATTAGCCCATGTCCATTCATAATCAATGCCATCGCCTCATCAAACTCTTCCATACTTTTATATACACACATATGTTTAGCACTCATAGAGGTATTTTAAAGATAAATGTGTCTTGTTTTGGTCCTGACAATCAGACCACAACAATACAATTGATAGACTTGGCTTCATATTTGAAGTGTTAACCCATTATGAGGTAGGTCCTAGCAAACATGCCAACAAACAAAAGATAGGAGAATCTTACCACTTATTTTCCCTGTCTTCAAAGACCTCATCTTTCAGGCTAAAATTTACAATGGTGCCTTTTATATTTATTATTTTACTACTGCATTTCAGTAAAAGCCATATCCTCCTTAAATTTCCCCAGTTTTTTTCCTTTAGTTGACAGACAGTTGCTAATCACATGTATAATACCCTGAGCAAATTTCAGGCCATAGGGGGATAGGATAGCTTCCTGCATATTTTACCCCCTCCCATCCGTATTTTTTCCATTTTATGTGACAGTCTGCTTGCATTTGTGAATGAATGCTGTGATCTATACTGTCTGTGCTAAGAAGAGGGATCATGTGAATGTTAAGCCTTTAAACATAAATGGTGAAGTTAAACTGAGGCTTTCAAATTCACACATACAAGGACAACATTTACTGCTCTCTTTGCCTGCTTTGGAGCTCTCAGCAAAGCGTCTGCTGAGCACACACAGTCAAATATTGTTTATTACAATACCAGTCCTGGGCAGGTATTTTGCATGTGCCTGGCAGACAGGGTAGGGCAGCATCTCTCCTCTGAATGCTGTGCTGGGCTCTGCTGGCAACGTCTCTGCCCGTGAGCACAGGGGTATCAGAGTTCTAACCAGTCTGTAGCAGTGATGTGGGAGCTCCAGGGGGGTTCTTTTGAGAAGAATCTTCCACTCCTGGAGCTGTATTCCAAGTTTTCAAGTTTTGGCGTATGGATTTTAATCTCCGAGTTGCCTTAACAGAAAGCAAATTCCGTAAGTTCCTCTGCAAGGTCTGTTTGACTTTGCTGGAGGAAGAAGGCTGTTCAAAGGCAGCCTGGCAATCATCATCCATCACCCTGTCAGTCACACGCAGATACCGGGGTGCCTTCTACAAACGTTCTCTATGGTAACCCCCAGGGTGGCTGTTAGTGTTTCCCACAAAGTTCCAGCAGTCATAGGACAGTTTTGAACTTTATGGGATTTATATTAACTCATAGCACTCATTGCAAGGTTGCCAGAAGGTGTAAAGAAACTAATGATTAACTATGTTCTTCTTAGTAATTTAGAAATATTGATGAGTGCTAGTTCAAGTGGTTGCTACCAGCAGCCTGCAATGCTTGACCTCTGATAAGAAGGAAGTCTTCTAAACTCGACACAATCTTACTTTTCCTTTTTCCATATTTGAATGTGCAAATTACTTTTGTTATTGTATCTCTCATAAAATTCATTTTCAGCAGCTACTGAAATATTTAAGTCTTGCCAAAGACAGTCACTGTAGAGTCCTGTGCCTAAAGCAGATGCAATAATGTCCTCAAAACTTATTGTAAACAAAATAATTCTCTCTAATAATGAAAAAGTATTTTACTTTGTATCTGAGACCATATGAATTAATTTCAGGACCAGTTAATAGGATGTCATAACAGGTATGTAGGTTGCCTTAAACTATAGATTTGGTCTTATTTTGGACTATGAAGAGAAGTTAAAAAACATTTAGACTTTGTTTAAACACTGTCTTGTGTACAATTCAGGAAAAAGTACCTCTCTGATAATGACAGTACCACGTGCAGCTTTTCCCAGAGAAGGCTGTTTGCTTAAGGCCTGAAGCAAGGGTCAGTTTTGAAGAAAACTTGACAAGGACAATTTCTTACTTACCTTTACTGGCAGACAAAGCACAATGATATTAATGATGGTTGGTTGCATTCCAAGCATTTCACTCACCTGAAACACCACAGAGCAATTTATATGTATTTGTTTTTTGCTCTCACCATGGTATTACACAGCTAGCTGGGATTTCAAAAGAAACCCAAGAAATAAAGCATTCAGCTCTCAGAAAGAGCCACTGAACTGCCTGAACTCTGCTCATTCATCCACAGCAATGCTGGCTTTTTCCTGTGCTTAGGAGTGGGAGGACCATGCTCCTGACACTTCCTTGCATCACTCCTCTCTCTGCAATATTGTCACATGCATGGGGCACTTTATGGAACTATAAATGAGATTCCTTTTTTCTTCTTACCTAGAAAGGCTCTGCCAATCCTTTAGAGCAATTTTGCTCTTTAATCCATCTCACTCCTCCTCTTTTCCCAAGATATAAACCCTCGTGTTCCTCTGTGTTTTGCAGCTCTCATTTAGCTGTGGATGTGTGAGGGATACTGAGGTACTTTCCCCTCTGCTCGCTGAGATACCAGCACGGACCTGACTGCTCCCTTGAGGCCTCACCCCTGGCCAGAGAGAGATTTTCCTCTGATCCTGGCCCTGATCAGTACATGGTATTGGGAACAAACACTTCCTCCTTAGCCATTCTCTCTCTCTGTGCCCTGTTAGTTCTGAACTACAAATGCTAGAGGTCAGTGTTTCCTGGTCAGGTTTTTCATGGATATTCAAAATAGCTAAAATATAAAAGGGACATTTATTTAGCTCTAGAAAATCTGTTTGTAAGTGTTTTGGGTTGAAGCAAAGTATTTTTCCCTTGCTTGTAGAGCTCTCTAATCAGGATCATGTTCTTACCCAAAACACTGAAGTACCATCATTGCAAGATCTGGCATTAGTGAATTTTTCTGCCATACAGTCTAATGAAGACAGTTCTGCATCATTAGTTTAGACCTTTATCGTGTAGCTGGACAAGCAGCCCTGGAGGGTAGTTGTCTGCTTTTGGGAAGGAACAAATGTTGGCTGAGGTCCCTAACTCATCTCTTTTCGCATTAAGGCAGAAAGGTGCAGGATTTTAATGTACTTTGCTTTTCATTATGTGTTTTCTTCACACATCAGATGCTAAAATCTTTCCATGGATTAAACCTTTTTATATGGCAAGCTCGTGTGTCCATCTGAGTCACCCTCTGGTTCTGAGCTGTGGATCAGTTTTTCCATGATGCCTTTTGAAAGATGGAGGTATCAGTTGAGCAAACCAGAGCGGGCAGTTTCCTGTAATCATCTGTGCCATCATCTGTGCTGGATCATGGCAGCAGCTGATCAATAGAGGAGTATTTAAATATGTTAGAGCCTGAATCTGATATTCTACATGTTTAACTGTATAAACAGATCAATGGGACGGGATTGATCTCCATTGATATTTGGCAGTTTTCAAATACAATTAAACCACATTTGGAGTACTGAAAGCACTTGAAATAAACAACTGGGCACTATTTATAATTTAAAGAGCTACTCAAAAAATTTAATAGATCAAGTGGTTGTTTCAACAATGCCAGTGTCAAGGGAAAACTTGAAATCCATATGCTGTATATAAATAGCAAACTGAAATTGATGGCAAACTGAAATTCAATGTGTTCTTTGGCACATATTACTATATACAAATATTTCTGTATTTATGAGATAAGGATATGCAATTAAATTGTCATTAACAGATATAGATGAATGATTATGCCTGAGCAGAATCTGGGACTGGAATTATTGGACATGCTGTTGATCAAATGGCAACCTTACCTTTCTCAGATCCCTAAAACAGTGGAATTCAAGAGTTGCCCAGTGAGTTTTTGGTTTTGCTGATCCCTGTTGGCTGTATTCTCACTGTGTCTGTCAGGGTTCCAGCAATTCCCTGCGTTCCCTGTACGCTGACACCTGGCATCTCTATTGCTCCTTCTGAGAGCCTGGCACCAGCATGTGTTTAGGCTACCATCGAAACCTGTTTGCTCAAGTAGTGACAATCTAGGAATGTCCTTGGGTTGCCTTTGAGGGCAATGTCATTGTCACCACAAAGGCACATCAGGTAGCTAAAGGCTGCTCAGAGTCTTTGACTTGTTGGCACACATGAGGAATAGATACTGGTGATCATAAAAAGAACCACTGCCCACAAGTTTCAAGACTGGCCAGTTCAAGAGAACCACACCAAAGCTGACCAGAAGAACAGTCATTTTGGGAAATGAGATTTATTTGCCTTTCTGGTCTCCCTCTGGGCAGTTTTACACAGCAACAGGGGTGCAGTTGTAATGAAACCTATGAGGGAGCTGAGGTCCCAGGCCAGAACATACAAGGTGATAAGGAGGGTTACTTTCTAGAGAATTTTTTGCAAAGATAGGCTTATGGTTCAAATCAATTTGAAATACATAAAGGAAATATGGATCTTTAAGACTACCCTCAGCTATAAACTCAGAGCACTGCTATAAACCCCAGGTTCTGTAAAGACATAGCCTTGATTCATTACAAGGACACTGAATGTCAGCTCAGCAGTACATTTACCAGACTGCTCCAGTGTGGGCATGGGGAAATGTAATTTTGCACTTTTACTGACAATGTTCTGAAACACAACTAAACAGTAGCAATGTGTTTTTCTTTCACAGGCATTTTGAAAACAATCCCCTATGTTTTGAAAACAATTCCTATGTTTTTACTAAGGTTCTTATCCTGAAAAGTTAAGAAAGTGATTTCCATGTGTACCATTTGCCTAATGCAGTGCCAGAGTGAAAAAATCAAGGCTTTACTGGTGGCATGGGTTGTGAAGAGAAAAATATAGCAAGTTCCTTTAGCACAGGGAGGGCTGGTTTAACAGCATGGAGGCAGTAGGGCTTCCCAGTAGATGTCTGTCACAGTTGGGACACTGCAATCCTTGACTCTCCAAACCTTCCCAGACCCCTCCCAGCTTCAGGAGGGCTCTGAATGTGCACGTGAGTGTGTACCCTTCTACTGAAAGTACACACATCTCATTCCCAAGGGAACTGCTTTTTCTGTTGATGATATTAGCAATACTTTCACCTGAGAGGCTGTTGCAGGGTGAGATTCAGAGGTTATATTCAATATTCAACTCTGTGTTGTTCCAATGGCCATGGACCATTCTGCTACCAGTTTGTGTTGCACAGAGCAGCACAGTGAAAACTGCAGAGGAGAAATACTTTGGCGTTTTACCTGAAGAGACATGGTGATGACTTATAGTACACCCTGAACAATATTTCTTCTCTGTGCTTTATCTGGACCAATAAATGCTTATGCTTCTGGATGCAGGAAGAGCTGTTTGTTCTCCTCAGCTGACAACCCATTAAAAAGAAAATAAAGTAAACATATCAGAATTAGTCCCCTAAAGCTTCCATCAAGCCTTCTGCCATGAGCACTTTGCTGCTGTTTTTGTTTTTTTCCATTGCCAGCTTTTGGCACTCTGGGGCAATCTGTCTTTGGGAGAGAGAATAGAATCACTCTCCTTCCCCAGGATGTATGATCCAAGAGCTAAAAATAGAGGCTATCCAGAACAATATCAGAAGGCTGCATAACAAATAAGTAGCCAAAATTGTTGAAGAAATCTTTGAGTGTCAAGCAGTACAATACCCTTAAGAAAAAAATACAAAATCTTACAGGAAGCAATTATGAGATAACTAATTAAAAATTATTTCCTTACTCCTTGCAGTAGTGGCCAGTTTAAATACTGAACCTGTGGCAATTTCTCCAAGGAAATACCTGAATTTTGATTATATGTCCTAAAAAATAGCATTCAAGTTTTCTTGTTTACCATCAGAAGGTAAAGAAGAAAGAAGCATCACCAGGACAAAAAAAATCCAGGAGGTGCCGTTTCACGTGAATTTTTCTGTAAGGGCTGTGAAGCACTGGGCTTTAGGACCTACTGGAAATGCAAACTCTAACAGCTTTCAGGCAAGCCCTTGTTTTCAGCTGATCATTACCAATTCTGACCTTTTAAATCTTCTGCTGCTAAGGGAGAATCTGGTCTTTACAGAAAAGCTGTTCTGTATTCCATTCATAGACAATGGAGAACTTAACTATATTTACTGGTATTTAACATATGAAGCATATTTGCCTGGAAGGTAGATGAAATCTCCTGCATTTAAAGTCAAATCAATTTGAATTTAAGGTCACATTTGCAGAAGTCAATGTTCCGTAAAATCAAAGAAGAGCTTAATTCAACTATTTTTTCTCTGTCAATCAAGCGCATAGTTTCACACAGCTGAGTTGTGAGAGCCTTCCTCCCTCAAGGAACCCTTCACACACAAACCTTCAGACACGAGGCTGCAGCAGCACTCGGATCTTGCTCACCTGAGTGGAGCTGGGAGTGCTCAGGTCCAGGACAAACTTGCTGTTGTTAATTCTTGCTCCCACAGATCGTCTCGTGCCTCTGAGACTCCTCCCACAAGGATCTTACCTGCTTAAAGGGAGGCTCTCAGCACCAAACCTCTTCTCTTCAGAGGAGATGCATCCAATTTGGAACATCCTAATTCATGTGCTTCCAGGACTAAATGGAGAAAATAGGCTGATGTGATTTCAAGGTGAAAGTGTGTGTATCTTCATTCATAAGCAAGTGCTGCAGCTTCAAAGGAGAAGAGATTTGCAGGAATCAATGATCTGCAATATCTTTTTGCTTAAAGTGTAATTGCCATCTAAGAGCAATGAGGGCTTTTGCTACTGCACAGGTCTGGGAAACACAAGCCCAAAATACAACTTTCTGGTTGGGAGATTTCTAATATTGGAACATTGTCTTTGCATGCTACTAACCCACGGCCTTTTCCCCTGGAAATTTAAACAGCAGAGGAGAGAATAGGAGCTGCCGTTGATCTCTCCTTTTGCTTTCCCTTAGAATGTCTGATGACACAGGTCTGAAAATGGCATTTATGTTGTTAATAAAAATATTTTTGTCTTTATTTTTAAATGAAAATATTGATTACTTAGCCTTGATGAAATAATGAATAGACATAGTCAAAGTGCAGTGAAAAAAAAAAAAAAACCAGTATTAATTGTTCCCTTGTGGTATAAAAGATTTTATTTCGTTTTTTAACATAATGGAAACAACAGCAGAAAAATAGTGCAGAAAAGTGGGGGAAATTCAGAAATGCTTATTTAATGGATTTTTAATTGATGTTATTCACAGCCCACCTGGGATGGTCAATTGAAATACATCTAGCAGCATTTTCTGTTCTGATGAAAATTTGTCAGCTATTTAGCAAATGAGTTTGAATGATAAAAGAGAACAGGAAAAAACAGTATTATCACCATCCCATTCCCAACAGATTTTGGGAAAAGTTAACAGAAGTATCTTTCTGGTTGCTGTTATTTAGATCTTAGTAAACAAATGGCAAACTGTAAACATCTCTGTTATGTAAACATAACTGTTGCTTAGTTGTGGAGTTTTTTACTAGATAAAATAACTTTTTATATAAGGAAAACCCCTGTTTGAACACAATTTGGTAAGATGTCTTGATAAACCTTTCTGAAAACCAGTGATATCTTCAAATAATATTTGCAGGAAATAAAGAAATGAGAAATTTTGAAAGGAAAGGGGGAGGGATTTTTTTTTTTTCTGTATGATATTCCATGTATTTGTAAACATTTCCAAGCCAAGCCTTCTTCATTCCTGGGTGTGCCATATCTTTCACAAAAATAAGGATTGCACTTCTATTCCCAATAGCCATTGCTAAGGTAGCATTCATAAGAAATGTTCTCTCACATTGCTGAGTTGCCAATCCACTCTTCGCTTCCCTGTGGCTGCTGGGATCTGAATCTGTGCTTCCATGCAGCCTCTGGGATCTGAATCTGTGCTTCCATGCAGCCTCTGGGACGTGAATCTGTGCTTCCATGCAGCCTCTGGGACAAACTCCCCTCTGATGGAAATGTGCTCAGTTCCACTGACATCAGACAAGTCGCTTTCTCTTGCACCAAGGCTTCATTTGATCCCCGATGTGCAGATCACTGAGCTATCCCCTCTGGCCTAGCAATTCTCCGTTGAAGGATTACCTTGTGACTGGAAATGCCAATAGTCTTTTTACTCTGGAAGCTGAAGAAGTGCATGTAAGGGTTTCATGAAGTGCTTCACAGGTGAAGAGACAGCCCATTGCATCCTGGAAGTGTCTCTTACCCTTCAAATGAAGAAAAGGAAGTCTGAATGAAAGATTACTGTATTTTTGTGGCTGCTACATCAAAACCGAAAGAGTTTGGGTCTTTGGATATGAGGAGGGTCATTGTAACTCGTTTCCCTGCAGGACTCATTCAGCTCTGAATCAACAGAGCTTGTAGCCCTCTGACATACAGATCGACCTGAGGGGGAAGAGAGAAAGAAGGATGTAATTGTGCCAATTAATCTGGAAAGGCATCTGAGAGAACAGTGTCTTTAAAGAAAGCCTGGTAATGATCTTGGTTAGATTAGAGTAAATCTAGAGCAATGTCACTGAAACCAAAATATCATCCTGTACTTGCTGGTTATAACCTGGATCAGAATTTGGCCTGGAATTGATTATTCATCCTGGACTAGCACCTCTCAAAGGAGGATATAAATAGTTGTAATTAATATCAAATATTAAATAAAATAGCAAATATTTTCAATTCCATAATGGGAAAACCCAATGAATTTACAATGTTGCTCCAGTACTTTTGCATTTTGCTACAAAACCCACAATGTATTTTGAGCAGGGATTTTGTGTCCTGCTTATCAGGAAGGGAACCAGAATTGGTTATGTCTACAGCTCTGAGTAATAGGTTTATTCTAAGACTTGTTATATTCTACAGAGGAGTCAGGACATCAGGAAGCCTACTAACGTCCTGCCAAAGCAGAAAGAAGGCAATGAGCCATCTGTAATGTTGATGTATTTTACCTTAAAATATTACCAAATCTGGGCAAGAAGAAAAATGTAGAGCAGAAGTACATTCTCCTTCCTGAGAAATGGGGGCATTTGTGAGTCTTAGGGAGCTCTACAGCTGGCAGGAGTAGGAGCTGTCATGTGCAGCTCCCTTTGTCCATGTCCCCTGTCCTGCTGAGGCAGGAGCAGAGCCACGCTGTTTGCTGGCTCTGCCGTAGGAGGGGCTGCAAGCCAAGGAGGGACGTGCAGAGTCCAGCCTTTGTGTGTACCCACACACTGAGGAGCCCCAGCAGGTGCCTCTCAGCCTCCTGGAGGGGCTGCAAGCCAAGGAGGGATGTGCAGAGTCCAGCCTGTGTGTGTACCTGCACACTGAGGAGCACCAGCAGGTGCCTCTCATGCTCCTGGAGGGGCTGCAGGCCAAGGAGGGATGTGCAGAGTCCAGCCTTTGTGTGTACCCACACTGAGGAGCACCAGCAGGTGCCTCTCATGCTCCTGGTGCCACTTCCTGATTTACTGGGCGCATTGGAAGACACGCTGATAGTAAAGCCGCTGTTCACACATAATTTAAATAATCTCTGATTAACTAATGAAATTATAATTTTAGGAAGTATTGAGTGAATTGGAAAGTGTGGGGTCCCACTGAAACAGAATATTGATTTGATGCCTTTTAATTTGTTAGAGACTGTAACTAGCAATTCTGGTCACCTATTTACTCTTCCCAAGTTATTTATTATTGATCAGAAATAGTTCTGGATGAGAGCTGTTAATACAGAAGTGCCAGGATCTGCCCAGACCTGAACAGGGGAATGGATGGTTGGAGGTGAACCTAAGACAGGTCTGAGCTGTAGTCAAGGCTGTTTAGTTCCATGTTTTCCAAGTCCCTCCATCCCCTAACTTGGAGTTGCTGTTTCTTGGAATAGCCTCCACATGTATAATTGTTAATGTAACTGTAAAATATAAATCAGCACACAATGTCTTGGCCTGAGCCACAAGACGCTTCCAGCACTCTGGCAACAATGATAGCTATTGATGGAAATGTTTGAAAATGAAGGCAGAGCAACTAGCTTTTTTTTTTTCCACTTCTTTTGAAATGATAGTAAGCTTTTCAATCAGAGATGATGCTATTAGGTGTAGAGAAAAGGGTTGTGAATCCTAGCTTTTTGGCTGCCTTTTGCATGATCACTTGCATGGGTTCAATTTCTTAGTGGGAAAGGGTTTTAACACAAAGTGCTATAATCAAAATTTTCTCTTCTCAGCATTGAGGATTAGTCCTAACTGTCCAAATCAGAGCCTTCTGGAATGGCACAAGTCTTTTAGACTCAGTGGCTGCTGCCATTGTTTCTTTGATACTGCCAGACACAATGAGACATTAGGTCTGGATTTTAATCCACCTCTTTTCTTAGGAAGATGCAGTTGGGAGATTTAAGATCTGGTCCTGTAACTTCTGTTTCACATGAGCAATCTCACTGCAGATTGAAGACTAATCATAGAAGGATTTGGAGGATTGGGCCCTTTGATTTCTCTTCATGTTAAGGCTCCTTTATCTGGATCATCCTGTTGATTATCCTTCTCCATCTTTTGCATATGGCTTTAGAAGTAATTAGAAGGAAATAAGATTTTCTGACTTTAACTTAATCAGTAACATGTGTACTTTGAAAAGTTACATTTTTACATGACAGAGAATGCATCATCCAAAAGCAAATATCTCCAAGGTGTTTGGACTCACTTCTGACTGACAGCCTGACGTTATCACAACTGTGTGGCTGCTCTTTGTTCTGACTCACAGACACTGTGAATGTTTGATAAATGTTACCTTTTTAATTCTTGATAACATTATGAAAATGTTAAGAAATGTTACAGCAGATAACCTTCCTGGACCAAACAGCAGCATTAACCATGTGAAGTTAATAACTGACTACAGGACATTTACTTAATTTACCGTTTAAAAAAAGTTTTGCTCACACTGCTCAAACTTTCCCTTTATTTTTATCTCCTTTTCTCCAAGGCCACAGATAAGATTTTTCTCTTACTTACTTGCAGGTCAGCTTTCCATGACACTCGGGTCTGCCTACAACCAAAACCAAATATTTATGGGTATGTGGGTATGAAACACCGTAAAGATAAATGTATGATAATACACCAGAATGAAAGATTTCACGACAACAATGTTTGCTGTCTGAGCTGGACATTTACTTAGTCTGTGTAGACAGGAGCAGGTACTTTGATATCAATCAGATGAAATGTTTTTGAATGAGTAAGTCTATACTGTGAAGTATGACTTCAGGGATCAGGACATACGGGCACACAGGCGTCATTTTGCAATGAAAGCTGCTAATGCTTTCTGTGCATGTCTAAAAACACTTTGTTTCAAGGTTGTGCTTCTGAGGAGATAGCTCTGCAGGTTTCTTTTAAAGAATGAAGTGCTAAATAATGGATTAAAGGCTAAAAAAGGATTTGAAAGGTCTTCACCGTATTTTTAGCACATTTCAGTTATACTTTTTACTCCCTAGACACACACTTCCAGACTGTATTTAAATTTGAAGCATGTCATGACATTGCATATTCTTAGAATGATCAGATAGACTTGGAAGATTTAATGTTTAACCTTCATCAATTATTACACAGAGCTCCTCACCTAAGTAAGCAGATGTTTGATTTTAAGCATTTAGGAGTCACACTAGTTTTATTAAACATTTTGCAAAATCAAGGACATAATAGACTTTCATGAAATTCACAATAAGTCCTTCAAAAAATAGAAACATATGCTTTGTTTCATGCAGTTTAGTGAAGAATGTAACTACCAGAGTATTTAAATTAGATGTTTTTGCTGCCTGAAAACCCAAGCAGAAAGTCTCTTCCTCACTTTTGTCATTAGTAAGAACAAATCAGGTCCCTTCTCTGACTACCTCTCACAGGAATTCTCATGGCAATCTGGCAGCCAAAGCACAAAGTTTCACTTGTGTTGAGTGTGATGGAGGCTTTTCCAGAAGAAACTATTGACAAAGGTATGTCAGGAAAAGCTACACTTTGAAGTGACCACAATCTGGTGCTGTCATTTCTTTTTCATATCCTGCTGTATAATCGTGCCAGTTTACACCATCCTAAATAATCCTGCTGCTTGGGACATATGTGGAGGGGGTACTTTGAGGCCATGGCTCAAGCACAACCACGGAAAATCACTCACTGTTCCTCTGTGCAGTATACCAAACAGGGCTTAACTGGTGCTAAAAACCTAGAGACCAGTTTGCTGATACCTTTCTTCAAGGACCCCAACTCATGTGGTGATTTGATGTCACTGGTTTTGTTCTTGGATCCCACATAAGCTCCTAGGAATCCATAACCTACTCGATTTTCAAAGGTAAAATACAGTTCTATCCAGTTGTGGATATTAAGGCAACTGGTTAATAGGAATGATCTTTCAGAATTTAGCAGTAGGAACAGTAGCAAAGTCCAAAATCATCAACAAAATCTATGGGAAATGGATTAGCCCTAATTTTCTTTTTTTGTTCCCTTTCTGTCTTAAGACAAACCTTCTTACGCTGATTTTTCAGCTTGTTCTGTAAGCCCACTGCCATTCTTGCAGCATGATATGAATGACATCATCTCCTCTGTAAATTTTTGTAAAGTTCAAAGTACAACAGAGATAGAAGAGCAGAGGTTATTATTATTTTATGTCCTAGAAATTATTTGCTCTCAGTTACCTCCAGCGTTTGTAGGATTCTGTCCTATTTACAGTCCTTTAATGAATTAAAATCAGCATTGGTATGTATTCTCATTTCCAGTGTTGCAGTCCTTACCCTTTGCAGCTGTAGTTTCTTGAGTTTTACTTGACAACATTTAAAATTCAACCTGAAATACAAAACTATTTCCTTTTCTTTACAGAGTTCTGATTTACCTTGTATATACTATTATGGCATCACCGAAGATATGCTTAACTGTGGTGACCTGTTACATCTGTTGAAGTGAACATCAGAAGACCATTTAATCACTTGTAATGTTTTTTCCTTGTCTGGGCCAGGGTTTTGTGAGGGTAGAGTTCTGCTAATGCACACTTCTGCCGGGAAGCTTCCCAAGGTGGGGCACAAGAGATGCTAAGTGGCAGAAGGAGGATGAGCAGAAGCCATTAACATTTCCCCAGCAAGGTCAAATTTGATGCTTCCTTTGTTTGTAGTATCCAAATTAAGGAGCTGTTTCTCTGCTCTGAGTGTTGCCTGTACATAAACATACTCCTGGGTAATCTCAGGCCGGTCACTTCTCCTCACCATTAGCCCCCCATTAACAAGCTGATTGAAAAGGACCCAGCACAGCTTACACAAAGCGCTGACTCTTTTCCAGGAAGACCAAATTTCTCATCAGATTCATCAACATTTTAGACTATCAATACCCAAAATAAAACATTCTTGTTCTGAAAGGCGATGATCACAGGAGAAACCTTTGCATTCTTTCTTTTTTTTTTTTTTTTTTTTAAAACATGTTGGGGGAAAAAAAAGGNNNNCTCTTTTTTTTTTTTTTTTCCTGAAGCCAGTATTACCAGCCATTTTACTTGTACTTTACTATTATTATCTAGGTGATGGCTGTGACATGTTGATCATATATGGCAGTGAGAAAATTGATTTCCCTCAACAGAAATGCTTCCAATTTTCCCTGAGCCATAATTTTATGTCCACAACAAAATAAAAGGGTCATTTTCCTTAAGATGAGGGAATTGAAATCTTTGATAAAAGCCATAGTAAATGTTGTACTTTTGACTGCAGAAACTGCAGTTTTCACAAACATCTCCCTGTCTGTTCTGTGTGTATGTGTATTTCTGGGTGAGAAAAGGAGAGAGAAAGGAGGCAAAAAACAGCTTTTGGAAAGACTGAAGTTGCTTTAAGAAGTTCTGCAAATCTACAAAATCTTCCTGGACACAATTGTTTGTTTTCTCAGGGAAAATTAGGACTCTTATTTTTAGCTTTCAGTCA
This sequence comes from Pachycephala philippinensis, assembly GCA_013397055.1. NCBI lineage: Eukaryota > Metazoa > Chordata > Aves > Passeriformes > Pachycephala > Pachycephala philippinensis. The sequence continues at coordinate 113,586 of VWZT01003499.1, read as the reverse complement.
AGCTTCTCCTTTTCAAAAATTACTCTAGTTAAAGCCACACTTTGCAATCACCTGTTTTTATGTATGACTGCCTAATTTTCTTGTATGATTTTGAAGAATAGCTTTGGGAATTATTTATATAAATAAAATTTCAAAAAATTTACATTCCTTAAGAGACTATAATCACAGTACACCCAAAAAAAAAAAAAAAAAGAAAAAAAACTTTTTACTCCCTTAAAGAAGGATCTCTTCTATCCTTTTTTTTTTTTAGAGGATCTCTTTCATCCTTAAACAATCCTGTAGCTATGTTTATTAAATTACCATTTCAGAGAAAATGTAGGAAGTAACAGGCTGAAAAATAAATAGGCTGATGAGACTAAAAGATACTTAAGACTTATTTTCCTGTTTGAAAAGTATTTAAGTATATAATGGACATTTTTTAAATGTTTGTTTTGTCTTTGACTCTCTACAATAGCAAGTATGGAAGGTCTGGGAAGTTGACCAGGCAATCCACAAGCAGGGTTTTTCAGTTAAATTGGTTTTGTCCAATAGTCAGAAGGAAATCTATGCTGAATCCCTGAATATTCAGGAAATCTTTTAAAACTGACCTTTTGGTACTTTTCTGCATTGATCTTTTATGCCCACAGTCCCATGTGTGAGTGTAATGCATGTGATAATGTGTCACTAGAAGTTTTTGCCTCTACCAAACTACACTCTTTGATATCTCACTTCTGCAAGATGAAAGAGTCCCATAATTGGCCTCATCTCAGTTTGGTGTGTGGAGTGGCAAGGGAATTGTGCCCAATCAAAGTTGTGTTTCCAGAATTTACACTGAAGGAGACAAGGAACTAGGGACAAAGCATGAACAGCCTTTTCTGTATGAGTCTGATCTAAGTCTAGTACCTGAAGACAGACATAAAGAATAGCTGTTATTTTGACAGCAATAGAGTGTCAGGTAAATAAGAAGTTTTCTCTTACTTTCACCGAAGTGAGACAGAGTTTGCTCAGTTTGATGGCTTGATGGTTTTTACTTGGCTGCATTTCTTCATACATGACTTTTTTTCAGACTTTCGTTTGCTTATAAATAGGGAAATGTTTCAAGAACCCAACACTTAAAGAATACAGGAGTGCAAATTCTAATTAAAATGCTGAGATGATGTTAACAGCGAAAGAGAATAGTGATTTAGAAGTGCCCTTGCATGTTGTGTATATATTGTTCACAACATGCAGAAGATGTGCATTTGACAGAAGAGTTAATCTTGTGATCTCTTTGCTTATTTCATCCGTACTCGAGAGAGGAGAGAGATGGAGGTTAGTTTAGATGGATGGGTTCTGATTGTTTCACCAGGGACATAAACAGGAGGCAGTAAGTCATGAAACAAGGATAATGTTGGAAAAAAATCACAAGAGTTTGTCCTGAGACAGTAATTTTCCCAAAGCCAAAAAAAGTAATTCTTCCCTTTTGACTTGGTATTTTTTATTAATATCATATTAATAAAACCATAATTCTGATATTTATTTTTAACTTCAGTGGATTAGATTGCAACAAAAAGAAGGCCATGCCTTTTGCACAGCTAGAGTTGGGAGGACTTTTGCATTTTGTGTTCTCTGCATGGTATATGAGAGAATAGATTGGACAAATTTTCTGAGCTTGCTGCTGATTTTTGGTTTCTTTTATTGAGGTACAGCACACAAGTTCTCCTGCGCATGATATTCACATGCAGAACTAGTGTCAAGGGAAGAACATCTTGAGGACAAAAGGAATTCTGCACTTTGCTTAGAAGTGTTGGGAAAAGTCACCCACAAAAATGGAAAGAACATACAAAATCAAAAGCAAGATCCACTTCCTGGTGGAGTGAAAAATACTTTTGAAAGTGCTGCTTTACAATGCTTGAGTTCACATCCTATCCTATGTCTGTAAAGGAAAGTAAAAATATTTGCCGTTGTCATCCCTAACCTTTGGCTGTTATCTTCCTTAGGAAATCTGCATTCCTTAATCCTGGATTGTTTCTATCAGATGAAGGTTGTTTGCCCTGCATTTTCCCATCCTTTACTTTTCCCTGGATCTCTACAGTTTAGAATTTGTTAGATCCCACTTTTTCTCTCAGATACTTTTTTCACCATCAGAAATTCTATTTCTTAAGGATCAAGTCCACACCTACTTAATGATAATTTAAGAATCCCATGAGGAGACACAGATGATGCTGCCTTACTGACATCTGCAGATACTTTCAAGTTTTCAAGAATGGCAGAAAATGGCTTACTTCTCTAAATGAAACTGATATAATGAGAAATAATATGTTTGGAAAAAGAGAGTAGTATATCATTTCCAGATATGCAACTGTGGCTGTTGCCAAGGCACTCAATCCCTTTGGAAATTTAGTCCTGAAAATCAAACACAGAATATGCAAAACTAAGATCCACCCAACAGGGTTGCTTCTGAAAATTTGAGTCTGACTAAAATATAGATTATCTGAGCCAGAATCGAGGCACAAAGCTGTTCCTATTTTATGCTCAGCTCTTCCAGATGTATTTCCAAGTGGGCAGTTTGCCAGTACAGGATAATGTTACCAAAAAATATTCTTTCTCTTAGCAGGCACGTGAAACAAAATCCATTGGCGAATGAGAAACAAACTACCAGGCAGACAAAGGCTGTCCTGAACAATGGTGGGGAGGTGGTTGGCACAGCCAACGTAAGAATCAAAAGGAACCTCAGAAAACATTCAAACAGCTGGGGCAAAGCTTATTCCAGATCTCTTCAGGGGTGTCCTTTGCTGCAGCAGAGTGCTCCATCTGTGACACGGCTCCAGTGCAGTAAATTTCATTGCACATCCATGTAAATCCATGTAAATTATTTCCTGTCATACCTGTGAGGTTACTAAGCCCTGTCTGCTGATGGAGCAGAGTAACTGGGACATAATGGAGGAGAAACTTTAACTTCATAGCAGTAACACTGTTATAGCTGCTTTTTTTCCTTTTTAAATTTTTTTTATATTTTCTTTTTAAAAAAAAATATTTGTTGCAGTTCTCTGCAGTCGCCCTGCTGCTGAGGATGCGGATCAGGTTCAGAGCAGGGCAGTGTGATGCAACAAGCTGAATTTCTTGTCTGACCTTCAGCCTTCCCCCTCCATGGCGATATACAGCTTTCTGTTCTGCTGAGTGAAAGCCAGAAACAGGGGCCAACTCAAAAGTAATTCTTTTCACTCTTTTGCAGAAACAACAAAAAGGTTGCTTCTGTATGTGAGAAATTCTTTTGCTCATCTCTCCTGGAGACTGAATTGTTTATTGTATTGACTGCGCATCATTGTGGGCTGGGTTTTAACAGATATGACAATTTATCTGTATCAAGGATTGGGGGGTGCTGTTGTGATACATTAAATACCTTTGCAATCTTTTTTTTTTTCTTTCTATCTTTCTTTCTCGCTGTCTTTTTTTTTTTTAAAGCACTAAATCTCAGCATGACTGTATCCTGCAGTGGAAAATCACTGCCATTCAGAAATGTGCCTGGCTGCATTATGGTTGTATATTTGAAGACTCAAAACTCTATCTGCAGCACAAAGGCAGGCTCAACGAATGACTTAGCATCTTTGTTCCTTTATCACCATGCTTTATGGCAGAATTTTCTACTTGATGCAAGTCAAGGTATACTTGTGAAATTAGTAATTTTTGCTCTTTATTTTATATAACAATTATGCATCTTCATTGAAATGTCATATTGTTAATATCCATCTGAAATTGTTTCTAGTAGGGTGAGAATCACTCTATGAATGAATGAATGAATGAATGTTTTTACAGCACCAGATGATAAAATTTGCAATGACCTATCTCTTTATCAAAATGATTGTATGGGAAGATATTTCAAAAGAGACATTATTTTTAGACCAAATTCAGTGAGACACACTCCTTGTCAGCTCTGTGTGTAAGATACAAAAGGTAAGAGGATCCTGCTATACCTACCCTTTTGGGGGGTTGATTTTTAAGAATTTCTCTTTCAATATGCACTTGGATCCACATTAGAAGCAGTCAGAGGCTTTTAAGGGGAGAAAATCTCAGGACAGTGTACAGAATCAGAGCCAGGGTCGTGACCTTGACTATTGATCCAGCCTCTCTTATTTCCACAGCTTGCTGAGGCTTGTTCTTCCAACCTGCTGGTGTACATTAGAGCAGAAATCCATAACATGGCCATGTTCATCCAAGCACAGGAAGAAACTAAATTAAATGTTAAAAAACAATCTGAGGCTGGAGTTGGAGACAATTCATCATGATCCTAGACGTCAGGCAGGTAGGATGACCAAGAGTTCCTCAGCCAATAGACCCCAAACAGAATATGGAGGGTCCTCACTGCCTCATTTGTCAGGTACAGAGCAGATAGTCGGAAAAACACTGAGGGAAAAAAACTATACCGAAGGTCAGCGTTTTAATTCCCAACCATGCACAAATATTCATCTTTTGGAATGCAACCTGTAATTGAGGTTTAGGGGAGAAAGGGAGGGCGATAAAAAAACATCTGACATTAATAAATTAGCAGTCAAAACTAGAAGAAAATTAAATTTAGCATGGAAGTAGTGTAGTAAAAATTGAGGTCCAGCTGTGTTCTTACAACTCTGGAACCCAGGTTTAGGAGAGAGAATTTGACTGCAGCCCTGAGTAACCCATTACAATCAGCAGTCAGTCTCTTTCACTTTCAAAGGTTATCTCTGTGGACTGCTAACCTTCCCTCTTGATGAAAAGGGTTTATAGCTGTATGATCTATGATGCATAGAATGGAGAATAAAAGGGAGATCCTGTAGGCTGGTTGAACTGTTTAGAAACTGCTCTTTGCTTCATCTCAAACTGTTCTTATTTGTACAGGACAAAGAGCACGTCCCTTATATACTCACTCAAAACATGTAACCTAAAGAATCCTTCTCAGGTGGCAGTATTTTCTTCTGGGAAATACAGAACATGCACACCTTGACAATACTGTGCAAATGTTGTGGTGATTGAAAATATTCACAAACCCTACTGTAGTCCGTGCTGTTCAAATTTAGCTGGCTGATGAGAAAGAACTTGCCAGTTTTGTGAACATGAATTAAATTTCCTGTTGTGGTTGAATTGTGTTCTCTCTCGAAACATTGATAAGCAGCTATCTGAGCTGAAAATAGTCTTCTGCCCTTTAATTTTATTCCTAAGTTATACTACACTGTTTGTGCGTTATCAGCATGTGCTGTTAAACCTCATCATGCTGAATGCCAATCTGATGAAACATAATAAGACATAACACAGTTTGACAGCTAATATTTAAAGAAGAAATCTTATCTCTCACTATCTAAATAGCAAAGGGCTGCCATTCAGACACTTAGAGATTCTTAGTGGATATCTTGAGAGAACAGTTAACCTGAGCTTTCTCAGAATGGTTCCCCAGTAGAGACAGCAGCTTTGTACATGTGTGAGCTCAAAACACAATGCACTCTTACAGACTGGTGAATTCACACCCAACAATTTGTGAGCTTCCTTTTTATTTTGTGCTGCTCTAAGCAAGAATGTGTAGGAAATAGGGGTGAACTGATGGAGTTTTGTTCCATAGACCTCTCTTACCAAATACTCTGCAATATCCAAATGAGATAATGTATTTTAACAAGCCAATGAAAAATGAGGTAATTTCCAGTTAAAAAATGTGGGGAAGATGTGACATATCAGGTATAGGAATTTGCTGAATATAAATTTCTGCATGCTGTGCATCATAAATTGCTCTGTTTTCTTGTCTGGCTCTTTATGGTTAGCCCAGGGTGATTATAATTTAATTTTCCTGCATTATTATTACTTTCTATTCACACAGGCTTACCAGAGTACTTGAAGATCTTTATATTGGTAGAAGATCTGTATTCTACTGTTAAAGATTTATGCTTTTCCATATTTTTCAAGTGTCTCAGTTTTTGGATTCTTACTTTCCTCCAATATTAGCCTGATTTTTACCACCGAAAGCTAACTTACAGTTAATACTGTTCACTTACAGTCATTTCAAAATAAAGGAAAAGTATGGATACTTATGGTAAATATTGAGGTAAAAATACCACATGCTGAGCACTTGATATAAGAGCATCTCAGATTTACTTATTTGGAAAATTTGACTTGAATATATCTGAGTTTCATGAATATGAATTCATAACTTTCTGAATTGTAAAACCCTTTGAAATTATTCAGGTTGAAAGGAATTTAACTACTAGTGAAAAGATCCATCTGCTTCCCAAAACATTTTTTTCTTTCCTGAAAATATAGGATCAACTTTACACTTGGCAAAATCAAGCAGATTTTGTCATGTGTACATGTGCTGCCACTGAATTGCAGAGACACCCCTGATCCAGACTGCCAAGCCTCTGGGATCATCTCAGTCCAGATGAGGAATTGTGCCCCTCCAGAACCCACCCTGAGAGAGGTGATGGCAGCACACACCTCTGCTGATGTCCCCTGCCCTCACCTGTGCACACACCTGTCCTTAGCAGCACAGCATCAGATAAACTTGAATCCTCAGAAAGAGCTGGAACAAAACACAAAGCCCTTCTCAATTCATCCGGGCAGGAGCTGCTCTTGTGGCAGTTCTGTGGCGTTCTGAGAAAGGGGTACTTCCACTTGTGCTGATAATGCTGCATGGCTGCTCCCTGCAAGCCTTTACTCGTGACAGTATTTAACTTCCTAGTTTCCCAACAATCAAATAACAGAAAACCACACCAGCAGCGTCTGAAATATTCTTTCAGGGAAATTCAGGCAAATTTGGACAAATTCAGCAACACTTTGCAGTATTAATTTCCCATCGCACTCTAGCAGCTTGAGTCTGTGTACACGTTTGTGCTGTGTTAATGATTTAGTGTGTTTGAAGGAGCAGTAAGAGGCAGAGTGAAGGAGAAATGTGCCAGAAGTTACGGCTCTGAGAATCCACTTAATAGCACGACCTAATAAACAGATTTTTTAAAAAATCAGAAACATATGTTTCTGAGAAAGTTGATGTTATATGGCAGCCCTAGACAGTTTAGGGAGACAAAAACACCAATGGCACATAGGCAACCATTTTGGGCTGATTTTGCAGTCACTGTTAAATCATATAAATTTACATTTTAGTGTCTTAATCTAGTGTTTACTGCACCTTAATCCAAAAGATTTTGCAAAGTTATCTAGACAGCCTTAGGGCACCTTCAGCTGTGTGTGCTTTCCATAGACTGGATGTGATCCTACATATTGTTTCACCCTGAAATAAGAAAATAATACATGAACGAAACAGGCGTAGTTTAGCTAAATGTAAGCCGAACTAGGCTGTATCTTTTACTGCGTCACATAAAGACTCTTGAACCTTGTTATTTGACCATATATATTTCTGAATGCCATAAAAAACCGTTTTCCCATTTCATTTGGAATTGGTATTCTTAACTTTTATACCCAGTTAAAATCTTAAAAAATAGATTTGAAAACAGTTTTGTGGTACAGTAGTTAGAATGAGAATCTCTGAGGATATGTAATTTTAATTGTTTGCTTAACTTAGCTGTGAAATTTGACCCACCTTTTTATTGCACTTGAGCCCACACTTCCTCTTCAAAATACATCAGTGCAGTTCCCCACTGCTTAGGTAATAGGTAAGAGTGTGTCTCATAATTTGCTTCACTGAAGCCCTTGTATTTTATTTCTTGCATGAAGGAAAGTGGCGTCAGTATTTAGATGTGCAGCAATAGAAACAGAACAGGGTTTAAAAGTAAGAACTTAATTCATCGTGGTCTCTTTATGGAGTGTAATCCAATAGAACTCAATAATGTTCTGCAGTGAAAAAAGTACCATCAAAAGTAATGTCTGAATTTTTTTTAGTAGTACTGCACAATTGTCTTTTTTAAGACATCACTGAGGACTTAAAGGACTATGACAGATAAATGCAGTCTTTAAAGCTACTCATGCATTCTTAATGGACAGCTTGTTAATTTGAGGTCTAGGTCAAGAATTTGAATGCCATTCACTAAACACCTCTTTGTCAACAAAAGCTAGTTTTCCCTTAGGGTAAATTGTAACTCATTAATTGTAATTAAATTAAACATATGCGACAACTAGAAAACCCAGGGTGCATTCTGTGAGGAACATCATCCTCAGTCCATGGCTGAGTGCTGGGATGTTCAGGGGTTCTGCAAGTGAGGAGGTAATATGTCTAAAGCTAAATAACACATTAAATAAAGAAAGCAACTAGTAAATATCTTACCCATTTAATGTTTTTATTTTTCCATTGGATAGTAAATATAACAAAACTTTTAACATAAAGCATCATTTCGGGGTTTTTGCAAGTTTAAGACAATAGACATGATATTCAAGGTATTTTGCATCCTGTATATCAACCATAAGAAGATAAAATCAATTTTAAGCCTGTATTTATGTTTATGGCAGCAATTAACTGTATTAACAGCAGAGACCTTTGTATTTGGAAGCTTTGTACAATCCATCCTTAGATTCTAAGTTAAATCAGTTTGGTTGTCAAAGATGAGCCCCTCATGGGCAATGGTGCACATCACAAAGCCACCATGGCATTGGCACTATTTGCCCTATTGGGCAAGGCCCAGGACTGAGCTGGCACAGTGAAGCGTTGCACCCCTGCAGATTGGAGACAACAAAACAAGCATTGGGATGAAAAGGATGTACTGGTTTGGGCATTGCTTTTGTCAGCCGAAATGTGGAAGCAGATTTTGTTCATGAGATTTAGAGGCTTTTGTCACTTTTCTGCGTGGTAAAGGTTTCTGTTTTGATCTAAACTGAAGTAATTGGCTTTTAGGGGGTTTTAGCATTTTCATTTTTACAAAAACTATTCTTTTTCCAATTAATTTGCTGTAATTATTATAAATTCATTAAATGCTTCACATATTGTTGGGAGAAAGAGTGTTTTTATTAGAACGTTTAGTCTGCTTTCATGTGAAAAATATAGTTGGTTGAGAAACAGTGGGCTGAAGTCTGATACACGAGGACAGAGCTCTGGTGCATACAGATGCTGCAACTGCATTTGTGATCTGAACAGTAAGTGGTTAACTTGAAGACTGAGGACATTCAGAAACAGTAGATAACTGACCTTGTATTTTTGTTCAGCTGAGATATGTGCTTATAAAAATTCAGTTAACATGCTCTCTGCAGTTTCCCAGCTGCAACTCTGTTGGGAGCACGTCTCTATTTAAAACATGAGTGTTGTTTAGCATCGCTATTTGTATCAAAATCCCCACTGTGAATAGTCAAGTGACAAATATTAAAGTGGGGAACCGTGTATAAACAGGAGTGCTAGGCCCCTTTGAATGTGGTTAGAAAATGTTAAATGGAGTGTAGGTGGAACATATACCTCATGGAGGGGAAGATATACCTCATCTCTCTCCTATGTTATTTACTCAGGAGAAATATAATAATGTGTTATTATTAAACACCCTAGTATTGCAGATGTGTGAGCTCTACATAAAAACCAATCTATAAGCTCCTGCATCTAAGGCTTCTTTCACATTACTGACTATACACTCCGAGGATCTCTCTCACCTTCATCATGGATCTAGTCAGGAGAAGAGCATCTCATCAGCAGCAAACATTCCACATTCAGGATTCTGACTCAGAGAGGCAGTTTCACTAACAGATTACCAGGACTGTAAAAAATTTGAATCTCTCCCTGCTGTACAAAATGCAAGCTACTGTGCTACTGATGCGAGTACATGAGAAATGCAAACCCTCAAAGAAGGCTGCAAAGCAGAGGGAAACAGGAAGGTAAGTATCAGGTTAGCTTCCTTTGCTGGCACTAGAAACAGAATCTTGAGAAGAAGCCATTGCCTGGGAGCTAAGCAAGCCTGGATGTGAATGCTGGCTCTGTCACAACTTACTCCTGAGGTCTGGGAGTTAATAATCCTACCTGTCACAGGGAGCTCCTTTTTCCTACTCCAAGTTACAAGTAGCAATGCTTAGATAATACAGGAGTAATGAAGAGCAGGAATTACTGTTTTAGTTGACAAAGCTTTGTCCAGCTTTCATTCAGCTCCTTTAATGGAGCTTCACATGAATCCTTGTTTCTTCATGTCTTCCCTTTTCTGTTTACTTCCTTTGGAGAGCTTGCCCTATCAAAAACTTTCTGAGAAATGGCTGTTGAAGCTCTGGAAGCCTCTGTTTTACAAATAGCTAAATGGAAGCTGGATGGGGTTATATACACACTGGTCTCAAGAACGACTTACGCAGTTCTTTGCTGTGCCCTCGCTGTGATAAGCTCTTCTTCCCCTTTTTCTGTTAGTGGTCATTGTGCTGCTGGCTCCAGTCTCTCGCCTGTCTGACACTGCATTTATGTGCCTGAGTGACCATGAGGAGGTGGCACACCTGTTTTGCTTTCCAAGGAGCTGTAGACTCCTCATCACTCCATGTGTGGAGGGCACTCCTGCTTGCTGTGTTCTCTGGGGAGTTTTCCCATCTGATTTACTGCATATGAAAACAGATTGCTTTCTGAGCCCTGGCATTCGTACATCCAGTCACCTCCTGTCCTGCCACCAAAACCTGAGAGAGAATGCCCTCTCCCACTGGACTTGTTGAATTTTCTATCTAAATCCACAGTTTGGAAACCGTGATTGGGAATTTGTTAGGTGCAATATATAGTGTGAGGCTTTGCCATGACACTCGGCCTTGTCTGGAAGTCAGATACATGCAGAAGAGGCTGCTGGTGTCTCAGCAGGTACCACTCCTCTGTGGGCTGGTTGAACTGAGCATGTTATGGCATTTTCTGATCATGGATGGACACATTGAAATTGCCCATCCATTTTCCCAAACCTCAAGGTTTACACTAGCATTTAGCTCTGTGGCCATGGCCCTTGACCACAGTTCCTTATCTGCCCAGGTGGCCATAGGCCACTCGATCACATTGACCTTTGTTACTGAAAATGACCTTTACTCACTCAGCTGGGGCACATTACAAAATGTATGTTTTGAATCCCATTGGCTCTGTTTTTATTAACATTGCAAGGAAAGAAAAAAATACCTGACTGGTTTTAGTCTATCTGGCCATCTCAAAAAAATCCCCTTTTGTTACTTCTGTAAATACTAGCCATCCCATAGCAAGTATCATGCCATTTGTAATTATAGCATGGTGACAGTGATCACAGCTTTATCGCTGTGGTCACAAGAAAATAATGGAGGTTCAGTAAGTGCAAGCAAAATACCCCTTGCTGGCACCCTTGAGGGGCTGCTTGTGACCAGAATCTGAAGTCAGGAAGGACTGCAATGGACTGATGAAGGAGAGGTCACAGCCTCCTCCTAACATCCCAGGTTTGTCAGAACCTCCCTCTCCCCCCAGATCAACCGTGGGCATGGGACAGCAGTGCCACTGCTTCTGGTTTCATTAAACACTCCATAAAATCTTCCACAGATGTGAAGAACAGGAAATCATGGCTAAAGCCAGTAAAAGAAAATAGTTCACACTGAGAATGAGATGTAAATAATACATCTTACTCATGGGCTGGTGTTAGCTTGCTTGGGGCTGTATGACTGCCGTTGTTAAGACCTGTCAACTCTTTGTGATTTGATGGATTAAGTGAATGCTCTGCTTCTCCATAAAATGAAGTTTTACGCAGATACACCAGTGCCATGGGACATCATTGCTAGGTTTTTTCTCCAGTGCAACCAACTACCGTCCAAAACATTAGATCAGACGTTATTGAAAACACTTTTCAATGGGAAAAAAAAGTTAGTAGGTCATTTCTATATCTGTGATAACTCTGAGAAGCTATTTTCAGTATTAATAACTATTAATATTTCCTTTCTTGTGTCAAGAATTGATAACATTTTTCTATGGGGATATGTGTGTATCTCTATTAGACTATTTCTCATGTCAAGAATCTTCATGTTTCTTGACAATTTCAGACAAAACAAATGTTCTTTTCACCCTGAGGCCCACGGCCATGGCCCACGCTCACCCCAAGGCCCACGCTCACCCCAGAACATGCCGTGAGGCCCCGTGGGACCCCTCAGGACTGGGCTGTGGGTACAGCAGGGCTTTTGCCCCAGGTGGCACTGGGTCACACACCTGCAGACCTCGTTAGGGAGTGCCGATGAGCTAACGAGCCTCCACAGGTGTTGTACATCAACACTAATGAGCACCTGAGGGAGGGCACAGGGAGGAGCCCCTCAGGCAGATGGGACTGGGACCTGGCCGTGAGGTGAGGTGAGGGGATTTGTGTGCTCCTGAGGCTGCCAAAACCCACGAGGGCAGAGGTGCTGCCAGAGCAGGGCTGGCAGTGGCGTTGGGGAGCTGGCGTGTGCTCTGGAGGAAGAGTTTGTGTGTGCAGCGTGCACACCTTGTGCCCCAGGGCTGCTGCAGCTCTGTGGGGCTGGCCTCGGTGGGTCCCAGAGCGATGGGTGGCTGCTGTGCCCTTCCATGAAGATGCCAAAGGTCTTGCCATGGAGGGCTGTGCAAGCCCAGCTTTCCCTGTGTGTTCCTGCCAGGCCATGGGGCTGCATGACGGCTGAGGCTCTTCATCCGTCTCCAAGGCCATCATGACTGAAGTGAGCAGCAGCCTCTTGTCTCCTCCATCCTCCAGACAGAGCTCTCTCTGTGTAGCTTATGAGCTTAGTGACCATAATGACTCTGGGACAGAAAAAGAAATACTTCAAGGAGCTGTACTGACAAAGGAGGATGGATAAAAGGCATCCTGTGCCTTTCCATGGCAGACTGCATAAGGACACTCGAGAGCCGGAGCGGTGCGCGCTGGGCTGCCTGAGGAGCGCGGCTGGGACACAGGTAAGAGATCTGCTGGGTGCTGTGGGTGCTCACCCCTGCTTTGGTTCATAGCATTGAGTCCTCCTGGACTGAAGGAGTGTGCAGCACCAGGATGAAAAAGAATGAGGCAATTGATGACAGAAAATATTTAAGCATACAGAAAATGTAGTGGAAATAGAGGGAACAGGACTGTGTTGCCACATCCATGGCTGCAGTACCCTTCTTCTGCTTTGGTTTCTTCATTTTGTTTTCTTGGATGTTTCTTACAAAAAGTAAAAGCTCAGGAATTCAGGAGCAATGGAGTATAATTAAAGTAAGGCGTTTCACCTGTTGCTAGAGTTCTTGTTTGCTGTAAAGTCAGGAGACAAATATTAAAAAAACCTGATCTTCTTAGGGGTTGATGCTATAGTACAGATTAAGGGATAAGATATTAAACAGCAGAGTTATTAACTGTTTTGCATCTGGTTTTACAAATGAAGATGGTGGAGATTTACTTAAACTGCATTAGATGTTTAAGGCTAACAGATGAATAATTAGGAAGTGTGCAGATTAACACGAGTGATGATTAAGAAAAGCTTACAGGCTCTAAACCCTATTAATGTTTTTGACAAATGACAAGTGATACAAGAAGGATATGCATAAATGTGGTTTGAAGAGGTGAGGAAGACCTTGGAAACAGGCAAAACTGCCTCTGGAAACAAGTACAGCAAGGGCTGCATGGGTTGATTTTGGGCTCTGAACATCATTGCCAGGATAAAATTAACTTTGACAAACTCCCAACTCTTTAGATATCTTTAATTTACCCTCTTTCTGTGACCTATTAGCTCTGAACTTGCTCGGTACACGCCTAGCACTGGCTGCACAGTATTGAGAAGCACTCTGTGGCCTGCAGGTTGTTGCCTGTTTGCCTAACACTGCACAAGTCAGACCTGAAAGGCAAACCTGGGTCATCTGTTTATACATAACAAATAGACTTTATCCTGGAACTCCATTATTGCTTCAGCTGCAAGAAAAATGACTTTTATTGTGGTCACACGGGGTTTTGAGGAAACGGTTATTGTCAGTAAAAAATATAAAACTATGGCAGAAGTTTTACAGAACTAGTGGAAATGAAAGGATTTGTATATTTGAAAATGGTACTTTTACCTATTGAGCTAAAAGCATCTTAGCATCTGAGAACTCTTACAATTACTATTTGGTAACAGTTGTCTTTTCTCTGGGACCTGCTCTATCGCTTCTGGGAGAAAAACAAAAGGAGAAGGCTGACCCATACAGATGGCCTCGGGGTGGGGGAGATGCTAAGAGGAGTGTGTTTGAAATGCAACAAAAAATAGAAGGGCTCTAAGAAAAAGATTTTTGGAAGTTTTGGGGGAGGGAGAAGGGCAAGCACATGTGTTTGGAGACAAAAAGCTTGAAATAAAGGAGAGAAACAGAAAGTTTGTGGCAAGAGGAATTTTATCTGCTCCCCACTAAGCCTGGAGTTAGAAGACTGTAAAGGTAAGAGAAAGAGGAAGCTGCAAATAGGGAGCTGGAAAGCCTTGTGAAGCAAGGGGGAAGGAGTTGGTGCCAGTATAGTTCTGGCACTGGTTGGGATCTTGCTGAGAAGGGGGAAGCCCCATGGCAGGGCTGGAGATGCAGTGAATTCTGGGCTGTTGGATGCTATTTTGGTGAAAGAATAAACAATGCCAAGGCAGGGTGAAATGGTGAAGTAGGAGGAAAGGTGTGGCCACCCTCCCTTATTCTTATGGGAGGGAAAGTGGAGTAAAATGGCAAACCAGGTTTTCATGATGGTTTCTTTCTCTGCTCCATTTCAAGTCTGGATAGTCTGCCTTACTTGGTAAGGGTCTAGGCATTGCACTGGCTTCTTCCTGTTCTTTTCTTAGTCATAAGTGTGTTTCTTCTGACTTCTACATTTTTGCTCAGTGTCCCCACTATTTTCACTGTCTGTGAAAATGCAAAGTGAATCAAATTCGTGCAAACTGTCAAAGGTTTTTTCATGTGGAAACTTCTGCTTATGCTTTTTTTTTTTCACTCAAAATACTGCTATAGGGCTATAGAATACTGTAAAAAATGTTATACAGCCTTATGTACCCTTTGATTACAACAAGTAGAAGTTGAAAACCAAAGTGATTGTTACAATTGAATTCTCAAAGCTTTTTAAGGTGATGCTTTAAAAGTATTACAGTTATCCATGTGTTTTAACAGTTAAAACCAGAGAAATAAGGGCTGTTTTCCCCCTGGTATAACCTGGCTTGACCAGGGCCACAGCAAAGTCTGTGCAGGGAGTCCTGGCTCACAGCTCTGATTAGAGGGGTTTTTCTCCTGAGATACCATTGGAATGGTTGCTTCACTTCTGAAGATGGTCAGCTATGTGTCATAAATGAAACTATGCTTTTCTGAAATTGTATTTTTGGCAAATCTTTCCTCTTTCTCCTGAAATTGTTTTTTAGGTTCTATTAATCCAGACTCTCCAGATACTGCCTCTTCTCATGTCTTTGTGGCACATTAGCTGGGAAGCAGAATTACTGTAACCGAGATTCTTACACAGTCTTATGCTGCATACTCTGAAAAGTGACTCTGATGGTTTTGTTAATTTGCAGAGTTAATAACTTCAAGAGAACTTTTTACTGAAATGGTGACTGAACTCTTTGTTGATACAAAGGATTGGACTCTCATTTTAGGTCTGATCCAAGAGCTAATACTCTGCTTTTTTTTCTAGCTATAGGTGACGCTTTATCTTACTGCATTACACTCAAGTTAGTAAATCTGATTGAATGTTTTAAAATTACCATTTTATCAGAAAATGTGGTTTACCAGAAAACTACACAACAGTGAGGTGTTATCACCCTAGGCCACATGTGTCTTTGCAGACCATGTGTGCATCCAGTGATGGAGCTCAGGCTCTCAGTACTGCCTTTCATACTTTGATAACCTTGATATTCGCTTTATTGACCATGCTAAGGGCTTTTTTTCCCCAATAAGTAATACTTTGCCAAATGTGCAGAGTGAGAGAGGACGGGGGGAAATGCAGTGGTGCTCCCTGGATGCTGGTTTAGCTGTATAAACGTGGGAAGCTGTGTCCCCATCTGCAAGGAGCACCACTGAGTGACCCCTCCTGTTCTGGGGGCAGCCTCCAGGCTGAGCAGCGGGAGGTGGATGAGGTATCCCAGAGGGCATCAGGGGTCACTTTTTAGCACAAAGTTGGTATAGAATCTCTCTGCCTCCTGTTCAGAGTTACAGCACAGAGGTCCTGGCGGTTCTCGGAAAGTGGAGATAGTATGTGAAAGTGAATCTGAGGTTGTTCCTGTGGGAAAGTGAGTGTTGCCTCGTGGCAGCGAACTGCAAACTTGCACCACAGACTGTCTTTAGGGCTATAAATGATTTTTAGCCTTTGAGATTGAAGGGGAAGTTCAGCTGCTGGGCCAAGCTTTCAAAGTACAGCATTAGGGGGAGGTGTACAGTGAATGGTAAAAATTTTTCAAGAAAGAAAGTTTCAAACAAAAATTTTTCCGTAAAAACTGACTTGAAGGGTGCAAAGGAAGCTTAAAGAGAAAATGTAAATGAGTTCAACTGTGTCACGGCTCAGGTTTGTTCCTAAAATTATTGCAGTAGCTGGAATATGTTGAGAAGCTGAGGCAAAAATTCTGAAAGCTCCTCTAAAAAGGGCAATTAAAACTGAAAAGCAATTTACAGTACAAATAAGTTTGTTTTTTAAGTTCACTACAGTAAAAGAGCAGAGATACAACTTAACAAGAGGTTTTGAATATACTAGAGCAGCTAACACATACAGGAGCACCGCTGTTTCGGTTTTAAGCGGTGTTCCTCTCTGGGGCGGTGGCGATCGCAGTGTCACCCAGGACTAGTGACCAGTAATGAATGTGTCGCACTCCAAGATCCCTCCAGGGTTCTGATTCAATCTTTTGAGTTATAGGATCAGGACAAAATGAACTATTTTTCAGGCTTGTAAATATGTGACAAATGACAGTGCAGGAACTATTGATTCCAATCACACTGATACAATGTTTCATAGTCAGGACAGAGCCGCTTTACAAATTACTCGCAAGTTGAAGAGCAAAGCCATACATAACACGCTTCAAACCGTATCAATCTTGTGGGGTGTTTCTGTCACTGGTTGCCTTCAGATTTGAATAAAGTGCCCAAAATTGAAATGTATGTTTTAAATATTTTTCTGGATTAAGTCAGTGCAGCAGTCTTTGACTTGAAGCAGGGTCAGAGAGTGAGACTTGGGCCCCTCACGCAGGGTTGGGGCTCTTGTACAGCAGCGAGCACTTGCTGTCATTTATCTAATGCTGACAATGTTTAAATAGCCTGTAAATGTGAATAATGGGCTCTCCTCTCTGTAGAGATTGTTACTGCAATTATTGCAGTACAGGAAACATCTGAAGATGAGTCTAGGACATGTCAGCTGACTCTGAGGAGCAAGTTCAGTTTTTGGGGAATTTCTTTAAACAGTGGGCACAATTAGAAAATGTGATTGAATTTTCTTTCTGTTTCTAAAGCTAAGATTACAATGGAATATAATTGTGATAAAACACTTGATTATGAATATTTAAGATTGCAGGCTAATAGATTATTGTTACCATCTTGGTAAAGAGAGTCAATAATGAACAAAGAAAAACTCATGTTGCATGCACATGTTGAATACACAATTTTCTCCTTGGAGATGCTCAGAGGAGCCAACTGCATGTGGCAAGTTAGTAGTGGTAGTTAATGTATTAATGAAAGCTGCCTGGATGCTGTGGTAATGAAGACAATATATAACCTATACGAAATGGAAAAAACACCTCTAGTCCAGTGCCTGTTGTATAAAAATAGCTTTCTTGGTGGTAGTTATTTGTAACAGCTAGGGACCTACACTATTGATATGCTTGAAATCTCCCTCTGCTGTTCAGTAAAGTCAAATGGAAGCTGAAAATATCCCCACCTAAAAGAAGTGTTCTAAGATTACAGGAAGTTTACAAAAACTCATTTGATTAACTGGTAATAAATGGCTTACAATATTTTTTAGTGGGACATGAATAAATAGCTTCACCTGAGGACAGCCCTTGGTCAATAGTAGTCATCTTCATAGGTGCAGCAGGAAAGAAATTGAAAGAAATATCCATGTTTCTAATGAATTATCATAGTGCACTTTTGGTTACAGAAAGAGTTGCCTTAATTTGAGCTATGTAACCATTATTTTTGATTCCTGGCTCACTACTATTATCCAGGACTCAGTCCTAGTTCACCATACTTATCACATACCTTAAAGGAGCCCTTTGTGATGATTTATTATAGACCTTTTTCCCTGCTGCTTCAAGGAATAAGCCATCTGTGTACCATAAAGGTATTATAAAAAGCTTTATAGTGCTGTCTGTGAGGCAGATCTGGGCAGTCAGTACAAAGAGCAGCTCTTGGTTTAGAAGGTACTTGCCTCACTGTGAGCTCTCTGGACCAGCTGGGATTCAGTTCCATCCTTTGCTTTACTTGCTTTCCCCTCCTTACTTCTAATCTATTTTTCTTCTCCATTAAAGTGTGATAAACCAAAAAGCAAGAGAGATTAGGGAAACAGTAATGCTAAAACCAGCCTCTCATTAGAAAGTCAAGCTTCTGGCAAGGCTGTAATTAATTAGTGTTTTGTCTGACCACATAACTGTATCAAACCATCTTATTGGCTCAGTCCACTCAAGCCAGGTCAAGCTTCAGCTACTGACCTCACTAAGTGAAATCTTGGTCAGGAAGCTATTTTAGCTGCAGCATGCTTCTAAATCTAGGCTGTAATTGTCTAGGGTTGGCTGTGCAGGCTGCAGTTTTAACCCAGTCAGTGCACAAAGAATTCAGTTTTGTCGAGCCAGGCTTGCAGTTTCCCAAGTGAGTTTTTCCTCAAGCTGGAATCCATTTTTTTTGCTGCTTCACTTGGTTGATCAATGGGTCTCATTCAATGATAATATTGACTTAAACTATCTCAGAATGTCAGATGAAGTTCATACCTCTCTGGCTTAGAGGAGGCAATGGTAATCATCTGCACTTCATAGGCCAACAGCATAAAATGAATAGAGATTTTATTTACTCCTTTCCCAAATCTACAGGAGGATGCTGCTTCAGTGCTTTGTCAGGGGTTTGGGGAAATACTTAACTGCAACTCTTTCTCTAGCTTCTGTTACTCCTTGAACCCTGTGCTTACTGTTCCCTAAGTGTCTAGGGTTGTTGAAAAATAAATCTGTTTGGTGTTGTATACAGCAATCGGTTTTTAATCTCTTGTGGTGTGAGATTTTGTGTTGGCATCCATACTTTGAAAAGGGGCCTTCACTTACACCTTTTTATTTCAAACAGCAAGTGAAAACACAGTAGGATGTTCCAAATCCTCTTTACAGAACCCCTGTATGGCTTAGAGCAAACCTCAGAAAAATTCAAGTTCAAATATCACTGGTTCTTGTTGTTACCTCAGTAAATTCAGATTCAAATTCTGTGTTATAGTAATATTTATTTGATGTTAGCTAGTAAAAAAAGTTTAAGGATGAGAATAACTTTTTTACTTCCCTTTCCTATGAGTTTTCCACAGAAGTTTGACATTTCTGAGTTTCTTGGCCTTTGAGTGGTACAGCACACAGGGTGATTTGTACTGGTGCAAAGGTGTAAGAAAACAGAGAATTTCTTATTGCTCCCTTAGCATCCCCTACAGTGTTGCTGCTGATGAAGAAAACAGCTGCTATGGCAGCTCCATAGGAAAAGGGATAGACTCGGCTCTACTTTCCCACCCTGCACTGGTCATTTTAGCTGATGCTCTGGCGGAGGTCACATTATGTGTAAACCTGAAGAAAAAAAATGTTCCCGGTATGTCTATGGGAAATCTGTGGGAAGGGGAAATAGATCAGCGCTGGGACCCTCAGCTTTATGTTCTCAGAAGCACATACTCCAGCAGAGAACTTTCAGGAGCAAAACACTGCAGCCTCTTTCTGCTCATGGTCTACAGGGATCTCTTTGCTGGAAATGTTGGTATCAAAAAGCTCTGCGAGATTGTATGAGTAAACATGCAGTGCCTCCTTGGGTAAAGCACTTTCTGAAACTGTCATCCAGTGTGTCAGGTTCTGATCCTGAGAACTGAATTCCTAATGAATATAAACTTGGATCAAAATTTTAAGCAAGCTTTATTCCTCTTGGAATCGTAGAATGGTTCAGGTTGAAAGGGAGCTCTGGAGATGGTCTTGTCCAATCACCCTGCTCAGGCAAGGCTGCCTAGAGCTGGCTGCCCAGGACAGTGTCCAGGTGTCTTTGGAACATCTCCATGAATGGGGATCCCATAACCTCCCTGAACAACCTGTGCCAGTGTTGGGTCACCTTCACAGTAAGAAACGACTTTCTGATGTTCAAACAGAACCTCCTATGTTTCAGTTTTTGTCCATTGCCTCATGTCCTGTCACTGGGCACCACTAGACAGAGCCTGGCTCAGTCTTGCTTGCACAGTCCCCTCAGGTATTTATACACATTGGTAAGATCTCCCCCAAACCTCCTCTTCTCTAGGCCAAACAGCTCCAGATCTCTGAGCCTTTCCATATAGAAGAGATCCTGCCCTCTCTATTCCTCAATCATCTTTGTGACCCTCTTCGTTGGACTGTCTCTAATGTGTCCATATCTCTTTGCAGTGCAAACTTGTTGATTCCTTGGCCAAGATCTGTGTCTACACCCCAAATCTGGGCGTCCAGCCTGCCAACTCCTTTCCTTTAACAAGCAATAAAACTGTAGGAAAACTGGCTCATGTGTCTCCTACAACATTCCATTCCCACCTGTCACGCTCTGTGCCATGTGGACAGTTACTTGCTAAACTTAAGAAGGTAATAGCCTTTAATCTGTTAACTTTTCTTTAAACTCATGGAATTAAAATTAAAATCTAACTCATTCTATCCTTTAGAGTGTAGGATTACAGCCTTGATGTAGCCATATTAGTGAAGGGAACATGAGGGGTTCACAGCAGTAGCACCCAGAGTCGCAGTGCTCCTTGAGCCTGGGCTGCTGGTGAGAAGGGATTACATCCTGGCAGGGGTTTCCACAGTCCTGGAAGGGATAGCTGCTGTCTTTGAGCTGACACAATTGCAGGGCTGCTCCATCTGCATGCAAACCTTGGGAGCAGCAGATGGCTGACTGCTGTTATTAAACTGTGCATCTTTCCCTGAAGAATTAAGGTTGTCCAAGTGTAATAACCTTTCCTTTTTATCTCAGAATTCTTCTTAAACAACAGGCTTTTAAGAGGGCAAAAGCTGATGATAAAACATTATCCCTTCATCTTGGCTACTTATTTAGATAATTTGTGAAGTTTGTATGACATAAACAAAGAAAAATTTAAATATTTACTTAACATAAAAATTGGAGGAAAAGCAAGGAAGAAAATCAGTTCAGTTTAAATGGAGATCAAGTGAACTGCATGAGTAAAGCTCTGGTGTGTAGTCTTTCTACAATTATTAAGAAGGGAACATGTAAAACTTATTACCACTTCGGTGCTGCCAGGATTTTACAACATCACTAAATGATCCTCCCATAACCTCTGGCTCCTTAGCATTTTTCCCCACTCAGAGGGAATGTTCTTTATTATCCATGAAAACATAAAAAATTATTTCATTTAAAATTAAATATGTACATCCTCAAGTGTTCTGCTATATTTCATTAATGCTGAGTAATGTCACCCTTCTAACTGGTAAAATCCATCTCTAATAGAGCAATATTTTTGAAAGATGTAATAAAGTGGCCTTTGAAGTGTCTGCTACTTGTAAATTCATTAGCTATTACTTTAATTTTAATGGCATGAAGTCCAGTACTTTACTTGAGATTTTTCTACTGAGAAAAAAAAAATTTAACGCATATTCTCAAAATTCATATCTGTTTTTCAATTTAGTGTTTCCAGAGCCTTGCACGTATTGCTATTTTATTCGGTGCTTAACGCAAGCTCGTGTGCATGATTTTGCACAAGTAGGTAATGTGCCGTTACTAATAGTGCAGTTTTTAAACCATATCAAGCCACTTCTCCCAGCGTGAAACAAATTAACTATTGGGGATCTAAACCAGAAATCATTGATAGATCATAGTCAGGTCTTCAGGGTTAGCTTGAATCATAGTGCTGGGGGTGAAAGGTCAGAACTTCAAATACTTCCCAATTCGTTATTTCCTTTCTTAATAACATTCGCTTAGGTACAGCTGGTACTAGTTCCAGGTCCAAATGTGTGACCTTGTTTGATAAAGATAAGATTTCGTTCAGGAATACCTATGTGCAGTTTCTCCTTAACTTTGAGGCTGAAGCACTTAAATGATCAAACCCATTTCCAGGTCACTTGTGCTCACCATTCACACACAGCCTCCCCCAGTGCACCATCACATGCATCAAGTGCTGAGCAGGGCAGGGTAGAATAGGAAAAACTCCCCTTGGTAATGAGCTATTTTGTGTCTATTGAAAAAAAATTAGCTGAAAATTGAAGGAGTTAAAATGGATCCTTGGCTGAAGGGAATTTTCTCATCCCATTCATGGGCACTTCCACAAACTTCTCTTTACACAGGAATAGGACCCATGTCTTTATTGGTACGTGAGCCCCCTCGTAGAGGTTTTCTCTTTAAAGGCATGTCCAGGAGTAGAAAAGGTATAAGCAAAGTCTAATAATCCCTTCCTGGCAGAATGGGTCCCCACAGGGCCAGTCCAGTTGGTGTATATTGGACCAATCCACTGCTTCATCTCGTGGGTTATGAGGCTGCAGAGCCCAGTGACCTGCTGGGTGTGTGTTGGGGGCTGTCTAGCCTCTTCTGCAGAGATGGAGTCTTAAAGGCTGCTCTTGTGAGCACCTTGTCCTGGGGTACAGACCCTGTGTGTGGCGTTCTGCCTCAGCACAGCCTGCACTTTGCCAGAAGCAGTGGGTTGAAACACTTTTATATTGAGACAAGTGTCATTTGTAGGGTGCTCTCCCAAGAGAATGCAGGTGCTAGCAGTTGCCTTCAGGAAGCAAGGCTGGGCTTGTGACTAGTAGTCTCTTAAAGCAGTATTGTGTCATTTGCCTTTGTCAATGTTTTTAGAACCTTAATTTAATCAATAGTTTACAAATGGCTGGAATTAAATGTCAAGTGAAATTTCAAAATCTGGGTAAATGCATTAACTTCAAACAGAAGCTCTCCTTTCCTATTCCAGGTAAACAATTAGTGTCTGGCCTTCTATAATTTTGTTTTTCTCTCAAGTGTTTTTATTTCCCCCTAAAATGGTTTTTTTTTTTTATTTTTCGTCTCTTCTGACAGACAGGAAATGTATCATGGTGGGTTTTTTGGTGGTTTTTTGTTTGTGGTTGGTTTTTTTAAAAAAACACAAAAACCGCTGTGGTATTTTTGTGTATTATTTCATCTTGCTCGTTTCACTCTCAATCCAGCAGTCCCTAAAGTAGTAAGTCACTCCCTCGTGGTGCAGTGCACCCCTCTGAGTGCAAAGTCTATTGCTTCCCCGGTATGAAACTTTTAGGGTTAGCTCTGCTTAGGTAACAGGTGAAAGCACACCTGGGTCCTGGCTGCAGCTTCCACCTGGAAATTCACTGATGCCAACAAAATGTTGTTCCCCAGAGATATAACACTTTATTTACTTTCCCAAAAAGGACTTGCAGTTCTGTCATTGAGTTTGTCTACTAAAAAAATAGTGTTTGCTGTTAATCTTGGCCACCTCTTGCTGCTTCTATTTAAAGTCCAGATGTGTCTTTAGTCCATAAGAACTGTGTTAATAATCAGCTTGATGAGCTGTATGTATTCATTCTCCAGCACACTGACAGAACAAAGTATGTACCCAAGTGAAAATAACTACTAGCATACATTGCAAATGAATTCTTGGAGACAAGTTGTAAATTTTTTCCTCTTTACTGAAGACTTTGTTCATTAAGTGTTGTATTTTTCTTTATTTGTCAGGTAGACTTTTATGTGATCAGCTGAATGGATAATTTCATGTCTGTTTCTACCTCTGAATTTTTGTTGCCTAGCATGGCACCCAGAATACTGTTGTTTTGCAGCTCAGCATTAATTCCAGGGAGCAGATAACAATGTTTACTTGTCACAGTGCTATAATACTTCCACTGTTTTTTCTCTTGTTTAATGTATGACTCTAGAGAGAGAGTGACTGTAATTTGCTTGTAGCTTTTCTAAGCAGAAACATGAAGTGTCATTGGTCAGTGGTAGTAGTAGAAATGTTCACAGCTTCATAACTAAAAGTTGTGTAATTTGAAAGAGAACAGAAGGCTATTGAAACATATGGTAGGTCATTGTGATTGACCTTACAAGCATCCAGAGTGATTTCAGGGCCAAAACTTAATCGATAAATTCAGTTTTTCTCTAGAATAAGTTTATTTCTGTCATTGTCAGGAGGTAATCTGTGTGCATCTGAATTCTTATCAGTGCTTCCAGGTTTAAAACTTTGGATGCACATTGTGCTCTCAAGCTGAAACCTGGGATGCGACATTGCATTGCACGCAACCAGAGCTGAGGTCAATAGAGAAGCACAGCAGAGCTCATGTGCACATTCAGTGTAAATTGAAACACAAACATGCTTAATTTATGTACAAACTGTTCACACTTTCACTGTGAGAAAAATCCTAATCAGAGTATTAAAGCAAATGTTAATATAAGTACAGCCAACATATTCAAGATTTATCCTGTAACATTCATCGGTCGTTAGTATCGTCCATTCACTTCTGCAGTTTGCAGTATTCTGTTAGATTCAACTTCAGAGAGAGAATCAGGTAGAACAGTATTAGGAATGAAGTCTAATTTGTGTAAAGTAGAAATTATGAAATTAAATAATTAGCTTAAATTATTTAAAACTGAGGCTAAACAAATCTGTAGGTTGCAACTGCTGTCACCACAAATCCTGCTTCTGCAGAACAGCTAAAGATCTGAGATACTGGGGAAGAAGTATCTGGTTTGAAAACCTTGAAGGCAAATGAGTGGAGAAGTTAAAGCTACATAATATTTCCATAAATTCTGATTTGTCTGTAAATACGCACGAGTGCAAAGACTTTAAAGGAGTCTTTCCATTCATTCATTTATAATGGGATTATTCTAGTATACACTATAGAAGGGATTTTCCATGCATCAGCTGCTATTGTATGACCATACATAATTGGGTCTAAATGCTTACATCAGCTGCCTATTATGTGAAATTAATTTTTGGAACATATGCTGTTGTATTTATACCATTGTTGTTTCATGGTAGATTAATTCTTCAAGGGTTATAATCACATGACACTTATCATTTTAATTATGCCTCTTTAGTTGCAACATATGACAGCTTTTGACTTCTCACCCTCTCCCTCTACATGTGTGACAGATAAAATTATTAATAAATGCCTGTTTATTATGTAGTTATGCTGTACATGTCCACAGGGTGTAGGTTGGCCTCATGTATTTTACCCAGAGTACAGTGTCAGCAGAGCCTTTGTGGTTTGCTAATGAGCTAAATCCTGCTAACACCACACACACTCTAAACTGCCAAAAGCCCTTTACACATTCAAACACATACAAAGACTCAGCTGGGTCCTTTGTATAAAAGATTAACTCTTTATTCCAATTAAAGATGAGCTGGCCTGACTTGGTCCAAACAATTAAGACCTGGAAGTAATGAACAAAATGATGAGCAAGGTGGTTTTGTAGCAACCTTCAACCTTGTGATAGTAAACAGGTCTTTTTGCAGATTTTTGAACTTGGTGGGGAGAAAAAGTTGGGTTCTTGAGAACGTTTCCTTGTGTTGATCTCAGATGACATTTGTCAGACATCCCAATTTTGGCAAGTCTCATTTCTAGCAAGGAGGTAGATTTAGCTGGTGGAAAGGGAAATGCTCTGGGATGATTTAGTGCACTTAAACCTCAATATTCTCTGTACCATCGCTTCCTACTGAGATCTGAGTCGCACATTACTTGACTACATCTTCAGTTAAGGGAAATGTCTGTTAGTAATTTCAAAGCATTTTGGCTTTAAAGAAAAGTTTAAAACTGTTGAATTTGGAGCATGCTGGCCAAATTTTCTTGTGCTATTTTGTCTTTTCCTTTAATTCTCTGTGTCTCATTACTCTGAAATACCCAGAACCAGTAAAGTGTGTATTTTGTGGAACTGCTGTCAGCTGAGACTGGCCAAGTGATGGTCAAGGGCCCTTGACTATGTGCAGTGAGAACAAGTGGCAGGGACACAGTGCGGCTCAGTGTGTGAAGGAACTCAAAGGCTTTTTCAGCAAGAGTATCTGATAGGTGATTGGTGATACCTTTTGGGGCAGAAGTATAATTTACATGTTTTTAAGTGCATATAGATAAGGAGTGCTGCTTTCAAACACTGTCTGACTCTGTGTCTGGTCCCACAGGACCTTTATAAACTCTTGTGCCTGAACTTCATTGCAAGCAATGCATGGTTGTATGCCAGGGCCTCCAGGAGCAAATTTGTAGTCTATATTGAACATAAATTTTTCTGATCTATTTACAGATCCTATGTAGGCGGAGATTCACCCTGGCCCTGTTTGGTCTCAGCTTGTCTCAGCATCAGCCCTCAGTGTCTACCTGAGTCTGCCTCCTCCCAGCCGAGCACTCTGAGGCTCACGGGTGGGGTGGGATAACATTCCCTGATGACTTTCTGTTAGGGGAACGATCTGATCAAGTTTCAGTAGCACAAAATAGGAAAACCATATGGCAATTATTTATTCATTTATTTAAAATAAATATCTAAATTAACAGAAGGTATTTTAAAAGCTACTTGGGCAAGATATTATTTCTTGTTAAAGCAACTTTTAAATCATTAGTCTGTCATGTATATGTGTATTAACAGAGCTCATGACAGAGACTGAAAAATTATTCTCATGTTCATTACATACTCCTTTAAAAAGCATAAGTATTGACAGAAAATTCTATGCAATATTATCTGATTTGGCAACCTTATGAAAAAAGATACCTTGTGACTTAAACACTGCTTTCAGTGAGACATTCATTGTCTCAAAATATGGAGCAAGGTCTATTTGTTCTTTTTCAAAACCTGAACTGACTACTGTTCTAGTTAAATTTGACTTAGTAAGACGAAAGAAAGCAAAACTTGTCTAGTGTTACATCATTTCAATGAGTGGAGTTGCCTGACTGGAAGGAAGGGAGTTCATGTCACCTGCTAGTATTTGAATCTGGTTGTACAAGTTTCCTTAGATGCAGTAATAAAGGCAAAAAATCTTCAGCTTAAACCAATTCTGTAAAGTTATTTAAATGCCAAGAATGCTGATGAGATGACAGTGGGCATTTCAAAGCTGTCACTAATAATAATTACATATCTAGGCTCTATTAAAATCCCAGAGGACACAATCTACTGTGTTAAACGTCTGAACACCTTTGGAAAAAAAAAAAAAATCTGTCTTTCTGAAAATTCCTGTGAAATGTCTCAATACTGTCAGGGTTGGATATAAATCCCCATTAACTTTTAATGAGGCTAAGGATTTTTTGAAATTATTTTTGTAACATTGTAGCAACTGTAACACTTGTTAGTCATATTTTATAGTCACACAATCCAGTAGATTCCATTGTCACTTTGAAGGCTGGCACAGAATAACCTTCCCAATGCATCAGTTAAAGCATGTCACTGGCAGCTGGGGGAGGGCTGGGTTCCTTGCTCTTGCTCTGCTTTTTTTACGTGTTCTGCTTTTTCACCTCCATAACCTTGTCTGATGGACATCCCTCACATTTACAATGCCTGATGTGCTTCTTGACATCTGTTCAATTTGATTTTCTATAATTTCCATTGATGCCCCTGTTTTCCTGCCATTAAACTAGTATATTGCCCAGCTGTATTCTGGGTCAAGAATGGGCAATCTTTTAAATCTAGTATAAGGTGAAATATTACTGTGGGATGGGAAGGGGAGGAGGGGGAAGACAAGGATTATAAAACTGACTGAAGGGCTGTCTGTCCTGGAAAGGGAAAGTATGTGTTTTATCTGGGAGGATGGAAGACAGGGAAGGTGCATGTATATTTAAGGGAAGAGTATAATGTATTTCCTGGCACTGGGAGGCTGTGCATCACCAGCAGTGAAGTTCTGGGGCTGTAGCTGGGATGAATACAAGCAGACAATATCAACCTTCCTAGCCCACAGTGACTAGCCATTGACCTTAACCTTCAAGGAAAGGGGCACTCTCACTAGGGGAATTGCATGCTTACTCAGCCCTAAGCCACATCTGAGCCAAAGCTGCCAATTTTGCCAAATTATGTGTGATGCTTTTGAAATGTGGACTATTGCCCACCAGGGACCAAGCTGGAATGACCGAATTCATTTCACTTAGGTTTTCAATGGCAATAACATTATTTTAAAAAAATACCAACTATAAAACATTTATCATTCTGATTTTATTCATCTTTGTCATTTACGTATGTTTCATGGTAGTTTGTAAAAGGCAGTGAAGTTAATGTCCCATAATTTCAAACCCCCAAGGTTAGATTTTTGGGCTTAAATTGAATTTAAAAACCACATGTATAGTTAATTCATACATTAACAAAATTTCTATCCATCACAAGAGCCTTGAGCTTTTGCGGAGTTTTTCACATTTTACTGAAATCATTAACAGCTGAAAAAGAGCCTAGAGATACTGATGTAGGTACTCTGAAATGCCCCTGAGCAATAGACAAAGAAATGCTTCCTTAGGTGAATCTGTAGCATTCTTTGCTGTTCAGCACAGCAAAGCAAAACTTAAGAGCTTGTGTACATTTCAGTCGTGGTGCCAGGACTGTCAGAGCATCCTCTCATGGTGTTGCTAGCAAGTGGAATAACAAGACATTTAGGTAGTAGGATGATTTTTATATTTTTTAAGAAAACAAAACCACAGACCTTTTAACTAAGCAACTTAAAGACCTTCGCTAAATCAAGTAGTAAATTTTGAAACAGTTACTTGGTCAGGAAATCTATCATTTTTCCCTCCACTGAGAAATTTTTAGAGCTCTTCTGTCATGTTTTCCTGCAGACAATGGAAATTGGTCACAGGAGTTATTGGTCTTGGAGACAATGATAATGTGTTCTGTATTAGTGTTTAAAAAAACCCAGACTTCGGTTTTTAAAGCAATGAGGTTGTAGGAAAATCCTACTGCTTATTCAGTTTTGAAAGGAAATAGAAAATGCCCAGACAACAAAAGCTGTGCTGCAAATTGTGTCCAGTCCAGGTGGAGAACGACTGTACTGAGTATTATCTTCCAGACCTCAGCTACGAGTCCCCACACGTTTGGCTGCTTGCAGAGCCACACGTTTGGAAATGCCCATAAAGCTGTCTCTCATCTTGACGAGCTGCAGAATTAGAGACAGCCTTAAACTCTGTCTTGCTTCAGCACTCTCTAAACCTGTTTGAGGCCATACAAGCTCTGAGAAATCAATTATTTGATAGCCTATTCCTCTGTGGTCAATTGCTTGCAGCTCAAAACTAACTTTTGGCAGAGCTGAGGATGAACAGATGTAGAGGCAGCCAGCCCAAACATTCCTTTCGAACAAAGAATGATATATGAGAACTACCCTGAAGTAACCAAGGGACCCAGGATGATCTGCGTTTAAAATAAACAAAAAAACCTTGGTCTTCTCCAAAAACTTTGCTTTTCCCCTCCTACAAAAGGCCACACTGCTGTCACACACTGTTCTTTCTGGAGACCTCTCTTTGCTCAGAAGTAAAAAGCTAATAATGACCCAGTTGACCATCAGGGACTTGCAGGTCTGTTTGCACCATTATTAATTGAAATATTCACACCTTCACTTACCTATTGCCTGTATTCATATTTCCAGAAAATTGTACCTGAATAAGCTTGTTTCCATAGTATCTTGCCTGTTTCCTCCCACTGGCTAGGTTAATTTCTTGCACTTGTTTCTATTGTGCTTTTTTGAATCTAATTTCTCAGGAGAAAGGTGTCTATAACTCCTTATGTTGTTCAGCTTCAGGAGAAACAGTGCCCAGGCCACTACCCCTGCAAAGCTGCAAAGCCACTAATTGTGGCAGGAACTTTCTGAACACTGATGGCTCATCTCCTGCTGTATTTTACAGTCTGTGGACCATCTCTTCTCATACAAGGGGAAAAAGCATAGGATTTGTGGGTTTCAGATACGTGGAAATGAAATATTCTGATTTGTATGTAATAATATTGTTGGTTTTGGAAGAGAAGTGGAAATAAATTACCTATCAAACATTTTCACCTTGGTTCATCTCAAAGCCAACTTCTTCTGTGGCTTAGTAAGGGTTAGAAGAAAATAAATTTGGCCTCTTGCTGATAATCACATTTCTCCTCTACGTGATTTAATATTGTGGTAGGACTGAAAACTATCCTTCCCCAGCTTGAAACCACCTTGACAAAAAATATGAAGCTGGCCTTTGAATCAGCTGTGCCTTAGGAAAGCAAGTGGGATGGTGGTGTCAGGCTGTTCTTCAGGTGACTCCTTGCCAGCAAGAGTATGTGCTGAGCTGCCATTGCTCATCCAACACTGCTCACCCTGGGAACACTGCTCATCCAGCAGAGCCCGAGCAGAAACAGAGGGGGCAGCAACCATCAAACCATCTTCTGGGAAAAGGCCAGGGTGAGCAGTGACTCCCTGAGCTCTGGTGTGTGTGCTTTTACTCTGTGCACCAGGCAGCAATGCTGTGTGGGACTTGGGGTGTGTTTTGGGAGCTGTGTGAAACTCTGGGTCATGGTCACCCTTTCAGAAAATGCATTTTGGGGAAAACTTGGAGGGGAATCTTCCCATGTCTTTGAGTGCTGCCAGTCTTGCTGTTCAGATGGTAATTTTTTTCTTATTACCCTAAGTTGTAATAAAATCCTTATCTATATCTTAAAAAATGAAGCTACAGGGTTGCATTAGAAGAAGCAGGAGAATGATGAAGAAAGTGTAATTTCATACCCATCATTTTTCATCATTGAGTTAGGCTGGCTGAAAAGCTTCTATCTATCCCCATCAGAATCTCATTACAGGTCAACTTGCAAAGTAAAGTAATACTCAGTTAGAGTAAAAGTGACAGAATTTCTCAGCTGGCAGATGGCCTGATTCCACAATTATTCACCTTAGATGGTAGTCATGAATAATAGAAAAGAACCTGTTAGAGCTTTACCAGCAAAACTTGTTAATTTACACAGCTACATGGTGATGAAATGGTTATTTTCAATTTGGAACTGAAGAACATACAGTTTTCTTGTGTATTTAATTTAGATTACCTGAGAAAACTCTGGTATAATATTTTAGAAACTAGAGAAAGTCATCCTGAATTAGTTGTTTCTAAGGAAAATCGTGCTTCCAAGGAAAACGGAGGAAAGAGAATTCCAGGGCAAGCGTTTTAAGCATCTAAGGTTGTGTTTCAAGGATTTCGACTAATACTATATTTTAATGAGTCCTTTTTACAGACTAAATTGTGTGTGTGCGCGCTCATTTACACACAATGATTTTGTTATCTGCCTACAGGAGTTTCTGCCCTTGTAGAATCTTGCTGATTCCCTCAGGTCCAGTTTCTTGTCTGAGGAAAGTGATGCTCCCCAAGAGCACTGCTGCTGCTTCTTGAAGCTGGTTGCTTCCCCAGAGCTCTCCAGCTCCCCACAGGATTAAAGCCACTTGTCTTTCGGGCTCTGGCTGACTGAAGGCATTGAAGTTCTACACTGCAAAAGTTCACTTTTATTGTTAAGAATCTATGTTTGCCTTACTTGGCTTAATACTTTAGACACAGATTGCTTTTCCGCACTACTCTAATTTTGGCTGTAGATGAATTGCCTCTTCCTAGAGAGAAATAAAGATGAAACAATAATAATCTTTCTGTCACAAAAGAATATAGTTTTGGGGACTATTCTTACAGATGGAACTGGCTATTTTTTAAAAGAAAACAGGCTGTCAGTCCAGTGTATTAGCTTCACTTGAATCTTTACCACTCCATGATATTTCTAGAAAAGGCAGAAATGCTGAATCTTCTGATTTTCCAGTTCTTTGTCTCCTGTGCTGTTCCTACAACCAAGTGAGAACACTTGGCTGTAAATATTTTTTGTTTAATGTCCTAACTGTAAATTATGAAAAATGTGAGATTCCCTGGTTGTTTCACTTTTTTAAAAATAAAAACCATTCTTTTCTATCTTTTCTGGGGTCTTGAAAAACATGCCTTGTTGCTAACAGATCTGGGTCACTTCTTCAGAAAGCTTTCTATCCCTAAAAAGCCAGCATAATGGGGAATGTTGCCTTTCCCAGTGCTTGTTGTTTGAGCTCATATCCTCTCTGTCATAATCTCCAGTCTCATGGGTAGGAAGGGGATATGCAGGGGATATCTTCTGCATGATTCAAAGCAATAAGCAAGGAGTATTTCCCTCTTTAATGACCACATTACTATAAGACAGATATTTTAACTGTCTTCATTTTCCAGGGTATGGCTCCTTCCTCTGTTTTTCCTTGACAGTGACAAGCTCGGTTCAATCAGGAAATGCAGTGGTTACATAGCCCCTTTATAACAGGGTAGTTTGGAGCAATGACACCCCTTTGCAAAGGGAGGCTTTGTAGTGAGGCAAGGGTGGCATTGGTGAGAAAACAGGGAGGTGTCTGGGCCCAAGAAGAAGAAATTTGGAGCACCCAGTTGAGAGATCTTGTGGTGCTGCTACTGTTTAAGGCAAGCAAAAATTGGGACAGGTGCACGGACAGACCTTGTCCCTTGTGTGTCTTTGAGCCCAGTGATGTTCCTGCCTCGCAGGGAGTGCTGTGTCTCCCCACCACACCTCCCAAAGAAAGCACTTCACAGGGAGCATTACCCCACTCACACTGCAGGGCCCTACCAGGTTTCTCAGGAAAAATTCTTCCTGAGCAGCTTTTGCAATGCATTCAGATGTTGGTCTGAGGAAAAGCTGAACAGTGAAGTTCTCCATTTCTTCTTTGCGTGTATTTTTTTTGGGACGTTGAATTTCAGGCATCTGAGTGTGTTCATTGTTGACCTCAATTTCAAATGAGGAAATCTCTGCTGGCACTATCCTGTCTGAGCTATCAGCTGTAAAAATGATGCAGTTCTCATTTTGTTGACCTTATTTACCATAATAAGGGCAAATGCAGTAGTTTTTTCCTCCGTTCCAACTTCATAAGCCCACACAAGTATTTTTTCAGCTCCATTTGAAATCAATGTGAAGAAATTGATTTCAAAGCCCAGTGAATTTAGTAGGAGTTAGTCCATTGACTTTTAATGTGCTCTCAGGTGTGCTCTGTAGTAGTGGCATGACCACACCTGAAATAGGAAAAACTCATTTTAAAAATATGCAATAGGATGATGAAATTCTGATTAGAATGAGATCTGTCCTCTGCAAGGTGGACTCTTGGGGTAGCCTTTGCCACAATTTTAAGTGTACATGGCCCCCACTTCAATGAGAGTAGAATCTGAATCCCCAAGGGCTGGGATAGGCCAACTATAAATTTAAAAAGCTAAAGAAAGTATTCCTGAACTTCAAAAGGGAAGGCAGTACTGTGGGTTCTTTCAACTCTTTTTAACTTGCTTTAAGTTAAATTATGTAGCCTGTTGCTCCAGTACCTTTGAAGTGCCTGGGAATGACTGTAAGTATATGCAAGTATTGAAATTTAAAAAAACAGAAAAATGAGATTGGGCTGGCTTTTGTTGTCAAAGTGGGTTATGCTAAATTCCATCTGTATTTGACACAAAAATTAAGAAAGTATTCACTCTAAGCTATTTGGAGTCTCCTTTTCAAATTAGAAATGAAATTTGAAGGCTTTTTTTTGTGCTTACATATTTAAGACCTTGAGCCATTTGCAGAGACAACATTGTAGCACAGTTTTTAGGGAGCTAGATCCATTCACAACAGCTCCACAAAGTCCCAGATGCTTGTGTTATTCCCTGTACTCAGTGTTTAGTGTCAATCTCTTTTGATTTTTTTTTTTCTTTCCTGCATCAGGGCAGGGTGTACATAACTGTATCTGCAGATTCATTCCAAAGCAGCCACTAAATTACTGCAGCAGCCAGTTGTTCCTTCAAACAGTAAAAAGATGCTCCCTAGTGAACAGGGCAAATGTCACCTGTATTGGATCAGGCTATAGGTTATTGTTCCTTCTGCAATTAAATACAGACAGCCTTCAAATTCAACCTTATATGTGGAAGTGGTTGTGAACATGAAGTGCTCAAACAAGAGTGCAAGTAAATATCAGTGCCTGTTACTGGGTTCAAGTGTAAAGATTTTCATTGGTTTCCTTTATCTCAGGCCCCCAGGTCTCTTAAAACAAAACCAGAAACTTTACTCCAAGAATACTTCTATATTACTTTCGAAATGTATGTTATTTTCAAAATACAGCAACTGGTTCTTCAGACAGATAAGTAAGATAGTTTGTGTGGTTTTAACTGGAGAAGCAGTGACAAAAAGTAGTAAGGTTTTCTGTAAGTGAAAATGATGGGTTAGTTCTTGTACATGCAGTCAGCTTTAGTTTCCTTGTGAGTCATGGAATCAGAATTTGCCTTGATGCACATAAGCTCTCTCTTCTCCAAATCCTGCAGGAGAGAATTAACTTTACAGTGCCTCCTGTACTGTTCTTTAGCGTATGTAATCAAATTTTACTCTCCCTTACCTCTAATGCCTACTAATATGAAAGATTAAATACATGTAACACACTGGCATGGAAAATAAACACTAAAATGGACCTGAATAAGCAGAAACCACGTTGGTTAAAAAGTTATATCTCCAGGTGATATATAAGCATAATGAAAAATTGACCACTTTTGTTGTATTCCTGGCATTGCTTCTGTAAGTTTCAATGAGCAGAGTTGATGAATAAGAGCAGTAAGAGGGAATACAAAAAATATTCCTGTTAAATTTCAATTTCTAAAACCTGTTGGCCAGTGGCACTTGAAAAGGAAGCCTAGAAGTGTTATATATACCACGTGCCTCAGGAGGACAAAGCTTCTACTTATTTTATTGAAATAGTTTGAGTCCTTTGAAGTTTCTCAATTACTGTGAGCTGGAAATATGTCCAGGTAGATGATACCTCTACACCTTCTGTTCTTGCTTAAACCTTGTGTGTCAAAAGGCAGGAAAATAGGAAGGAGCAATATACTATGTTAAACAAGTTCTAGCTTGAATTTTATTGGACTCTGATCTTCAGCTGATTTGTCATTAATCTCTTAAAGAATAAATTAAAAAATAAAAAATCTCTTGATAATATTTTCCAAAAATAGTCCCATATAGTCCAAGGTCAATATTGTTGAGAACTCAACACAAATTCAAGCACTTCTAACGCAGGGCTTCTAGCAGAGCAGTGTATAAAGCTTGCAATGTCTGAAGTCAAGTCGAAATAAATTATATTGCTCCCATTCAGATGAAAACACCTTTATGCGAAAAAAGGGTTTGCTTTTGTTGGCTAACCGTTGGTAAAGTCCATAAATTCAAAATAAATAAGGTTAAGGAGTAAAGTTTGGAACAAGAATACAGAAATCCTTAGGGCTTAACCTTGGAGTGATTCTGTGTTTCCACCTGCTGGAAGCTGATTTTCCAGTTGGCATATACCCTCTCTGGGTAAGGACAGGTTAATGCCCAGCTGCAGACCTGCTGAAGGGAAAATAAGTTTATTCTTGTAAACACAGCAGTTTCCATAAAACCACATGGGTCAGTGAATGTTTGTCTAATACATATGGGGAAGCTGCAAAATGCAGCGATGCTTTAGTTACTCCACTAATGCAGTGTCCTAAAAAGAAATAAAAATTAACTTGCCAATGATTGCTGCTCAACTTTTTATATTTGCTGCAGATGCTGTGATATTTATTTATTTTTGCAATTAATAAGCTTGAATCAATTTTTTAAGCATCTCACTCTTATGATTTACAGGGGATATTGAGCCATCAAAGCTATCAAAAGCATTAATCTTTAATACGAGGGCAATTCAGTTATCTTGCCAGAAAGTTTTAATTAGAAGGAAATTCTTCATCTCTGTGATGCTTAGCTGTATTAATCTTTCTGCATCAGTGTATCAAGTTTTGGCTGCAGGAACAATGTTTTAACTTAATTAATTCTTTATGAAAAAAGTTGCTCTTGAAAATTGAGCTTAGATCTTGCTTGCTAGACAGCTACTCAGAGTTTCTTCTGCCCTTAAGTCAAAACTTACTTTTATAAATTGTACCAATTTGAAAAGTTGGATGAGGTTTTTGAAAGCATGTACTTATAACCTTGGAGTTTACAAGGGGATCTGCGTGTGCTGGCAGGAGAGGAGAGAGATCCTGACACTTCCAGGTGGGCTCCTTAATCAGCCTTCTCACAGCAACAGGACTCTAATCACTACTGCCATCAGGAACTGGGGCCTGCAGACACCTAATGCATGTAGAGGACTCTCCAAAAGTCATTACAGCTGTAATGGTCAGAAATGGGAGGGCAATTAAACCTTTTTTTCTTTTTTTTTTGGTCACTTGATGCCTTATGAAAATGAGAATTTTTCTCTTTGATTCCAGGAAAACATTTCAGACATTATTGTCAATATATTAGTGAAAAACCTTGATTTAAATCATTTTTACAACACAAAAACATATTTCAAAGTTTCTAATTCATCCTAAATTTCATTATACAGAAGCTACTATTTCTCTTTAGCAAACCAATTGCATAAAACATGAGAGAACACTTGCATTAAATGAAGAAAAAAGGAAACTAATTCTAGGCATTTAAAGAAGTTCACAAGGGAAAAAAGTCCCCAATCTAAGAATGGTCTAATTCTTACTATGTTTTTATCTGCTTCCCTCAGTAGCAGTTATTAATTGTAATTGCAGATTTTACAGTAAATGGTTAGTGTATTCCTATCTAATATTTAATAACAAATGTGTATTTCTTTCTAAATGCTTATATGCATTTCTTTCAAGTGGCAAATTTAAATGTTACATTTTGCCTCTTTCTGACCACCTTCCAACAGTTAGGACATAGAAATAATACAAGAATTCACTGCAAATAATTTTTTGTTAAATACCATTTTAAGTGTCTGATAAAGAATCAGGAGGATTTTTTGGCGGGAATTCTTTAATTCTCTCCTTGACGAACCACTGTCCTGAGAAATATATACCTCATGATATTCCTCTTCCAAATTTGCCATATGAATATTCTTGCTTCCTTATTTATTATAAACATGCTCCTAGCATCTGCATGTACTTTCTTTTCGAGCACAGTGGTAAGTTGTACTTTTTCCAGATGATCAGAAGTGTGCATCATGTCTCTCTCATCCATTGTCCAAGCCCTTCCTAACTTGATTGGCCAGAATACAAAAATAGAGGTATATGCCTTTTTCTCATTTGTGTAGTGATTTGCAGAAGCTGAAAATTTTAGGAGTTAAAATTTCTGCTTTTCTCTTTGACTTAGAATAATTTCTTGGCTATAGTCTCTTCATGCAGGATATGCTTATGCAAGCAAACACACCTATTGTGGAACATCAGGACAATCCTGCACCAGCAGAAATTGTTTCACTGGATCAAATGTAGCTGCTATTGCCAACAAAAAAGCCCAGTGTAAGCTTTCATGCAAGCTGCTTTACATCTGTCATTCCTACACCCCAGATATATTCTATTAAATATAAAATTCTTTGTTATGTACTATGTTTACGATATCTTTTGCTTATTCTTGGGAAGGAGTCTTTCCTTTAAGCATGAATGTGTACCTTTCTGAATACTGAGTTACAGCTGAATAAAAATAAGTTTGACAGGTGAGTATCTTACAGGAACTATTATGTGTTAGGTAAATTATGAAGAGCTATTAAAACTCAAGTTGTATCTAACTTCTATGTTTTTTAGGGTCTGTTTGGAACTCTTTCTATTTCAGTTAATGAATGCTTGCTGTTTAGCTAGCCTATTGTGTTTCAAATATTACTGTTTATCTGAGTACTAAAAATGTCACTGAAAAGTGGCAGTGGACCAGGACTGACTTATCTGTATTGTCCTATATTTTGTCATTACTTGACACTAAGATTTTTGAACCATATCTGGTTTTTGCCCTTGAAGGGTTAGTACTTGTTCTAGGCAATCCCATTTCAGCATGTTTCCAAACCCAGCATGTTTCCAGAGCTGTGTGTCAATGCTGTGTTATTTAAAGGCTTGCTCAAGCTTCCAACTACGTGCTGTATCTTCAAGAAAAGGCCTGCCACGTTTCTAGTAAGTGTATTCTGTTTTTAAAGGATACATCTTGCAAATGTAGTCCTATGTACTCTGGCTGCAAAGAATGCCAAGATCTAACCAGGCTTCTAAATAATGGGCTGTGTACACTAGAGCTGATTTGCCATCACCTTGCAATGGCATTCGTACACTCTCTGGCTCGGGCTGCCAAGTTCAGTGCCTCAAGAAGACTCAACTCTTTTTCCCTTCTAGAGACAGGCCCCGGGTCAGGGCTGAAGCCTGTTGGAATAGCTCTTGAGTAAAGCAGCTGCTGTACACTGCCAGTGCTCTTTGTAATGTATTTGCCTGGTGGATCAATGGCTCGGATTTTCAGTGCCATAAATCTGGAAGTTCAACAGCTTTCAAAAGCAATGCATGCACTTACAAAAAGTAACCTAATGGTTGAGTAGAGATTTCAGTAATGGGATCAACAGTGCTCATGGAAAGCAAAACAACAGAGAAGGTATTTTTAAGCTGAAGAAATCCTGGCAAAATAAAACATTAATCAGATATTGCAGAGTCATATAATTACATTACTTGGTTTTAAAATGCAGCCATGAATAACCCAATACTAAACATTTAAACTTCCTAAATGACTGTGCTAATAGGTACTTGCCAAAAGACATGGCAATGAATTTGCATGTGTCAAATACCAATAACCCTGAAGACATTTATGCATTACCTGAACAGAAATTTAGCTCTTATATTTGTAGTTCCTTTGTGTGAATGCTTGTGATATGGGCCCAGATGCTACCTAGACCACAAAAGGATTTTAGACACTGAATATTGTATTTAGAGCAGAGGTTCCAAATAGGTCTAGCATTAGAAGTATCAAAACATTACCCCAGAATTTTAAATGACAATCAATGTTAACAAATTTTTTATACATTCACAGGAATTTAATGGTCCTGTCAGTTTTGGTGATGTACACCAAATGTTCATACTCTGTATTCATCTTTATGCAGGCAAAATAGTGATAAAAGTGTATTAATTTTCTAGGAAAATTGTGTATTCTCTTCAAAACATGAATACGATACAGGCTAGTATGTTCCTGTGTATGTCTGAAGACAGAATCCTTCTATAGATTTAATGTCCTATATCAAGAAATCTTCAAACTGCAGTATGTATAGGGTCCAACTTCCTTATAAGGCACTTACTTACATTATTCTCTTTGAAAATGTTCTGGCTCACAAATACTGTGCATGAAGGCCTATTACATTCTCCTTTATTACAGCAACATCTCCTCATGATATTTAAAATGCTTGTCTTTCAAGGATGCTGTTCTAATAAGGTGCAGAGTGTTTGTAATAAATTCATAGAGATCAATGAGTAGTTCATGAAATAGCTCCACAGTCACTTTTGTGTGAAGCTGCAGTGCAGCAGTATGAAAACTATGAAAAGGCAGTCACACACGAAATTAAATGTGTTGCTGCTTTTCACGTGGAATTATAACAGGTTATGCTTTTCTTTTAATCTACATTATGTTTCTGTCTTGAAAAGGAATCTTCAACAAACTGCTGCAAATTTGGAGATACTGAATTCCAACTTCCTCTTGCTCTGGGTTTTCAAGGATTCCCATGTTTTGATGAAAATATGCCTAAAGGAATAATCATAGGAATAGTAAGCACTTAGTTAATACAATGAGAGGCTTGTAACACCTGCTGTAACTGTTGGCTCTGTTGTTGTCACCAATGAGAATTGTGACTCTTATGCCAGGCAATTGCTCTTCCAGTGTTTCTGTAAATTTAGCTTAAAAGCGTTTAGAACCTGGAAGTGAATCAGCAAATAAAATCCAAATGTTATTTTGAAACAGTACTTTTTTATAAACTTTGATTTTCTTTTTTATCCTTATTTTATCTCTATCTTTTTATTTTAACATCTTTTTATAAAGAGCATTTTAACATTTTAGAAAGAATGTACATTTGTACCATTGCAATATACTTGTTGTTTCTTATTTAAAGTTTTTTATAAAAGACCCTCTAAAATAATTTTAATGATGCTGCATGATTTGTAAATAAAACAAACAGTTTGAAACATATATACTCTATAAATGTAGTAGTTATGGTTGAAGATAATGTCATGCTGGTGCCCCATGCTTAAGTCAGAAGGTGGTTCTAAATCCACAAACTTTGAACTGTGTTTATTCTTCAGAAAGCAAATTTTAAATTGAATGTATGTAGATTAACTGTGCAAAAAGTCAATTTCCAAAAAAAAAGCTGTAATTAGAAACAATGAAAATTATAGTTAAAACTTTTTAATGAAATAACCTTCATACTTGTTCTAGAAAGCTAGTATCAAAATTGGTTATTTTCATGAAATAGCACTGAAAAAGAAATACATCAGAAATTGCTTTTCTCACTCCTAGTCAAACCCATCACTGTTGGTCTTTCAAACAGCTAAGCTGCTCTCAATTCCAAAGATGGAATATCACTCTGCTTTACAATTGCTTTAAGCCAGTTTGGTCTTTAGAAATCCAGGAGAAAGAAGAATGAGGCTGTGTGGGATTTTTGTCTATCAGTCTGCATAATCAATAGTTGACACAAAAGGACTAATTGCTCTTAGCATTTAAACAGAAGTGCTTATTATCACAAAAGCTGTGTATCCTCTTATTGTAGCTAGTAACTCTACTATCCTGATACTTATCTACAGTCACAGTCAGATAAAAACTGTTGATTCCAGCAAGGATCTGGAAATAACTAAGGACTGTAGGAAGGTGGGAAGAACAGTGTTAGAAGTATAATCCAGTCTGTCAAGAGGTTTCTCTTTACTGTTATTGAAGGATTGGCCTGATGCCTTTCAATCTTACCTCTATATTGTAGTCAAGACAAGATAGGAGAGACAGAATATATATTCCTTGAAATTCATTTAAATGAGACATAGTTTTTAACATGGTAAAGTATTCTGCGTCTTAACATTTTGTAGTCATGTCTGTTCAGCATTTCCCTCCTTATCTGGAATCTGGAAGTGTAGCAGAATTATAGTGAAAAGCTATCGCCATTCAGAGATGCTTTATTTTAAAACAGTGAACAGGAATAGGCATAAACAAAATGTAAAGTGCCTTCCACTGGCTGGCTACATCAGATAATGCTCCAGACAACTGATTTTGTTGCATGCACTTACGTATGGAGAAACGCGTTGGCCTGATTCAGCACATGTGTATCGTGAGGTTGTGGAAAAGGCTTGGTCTGCTTCCCAGAGGTGGGGGTGGGTGTAACACCAGGTTTAAAAAACCCTTCAACTCACATGGTTAGCAAGGTTCTCCTAAGCAGCCATGGCTAACCCAACTCTTAAATTCCTCCAGACTGTATTAAATGATTATACAAAAAATCAGTAGCCTTGCTATAGATCTCTGTGTAATACAGAATAAACATAGCCTGGCTAATTCAGGATATGAAATGGAGAAAAGTCTGTTCCTTAAAAAAAACATTTACTTTTTCAGCAGTGCCCCTGCTGAAAGTAGGCTTTTTCTCCCATCTTACGTTTATTCCTAAAGACTCTCTCCATCAATGTATGACAAAGCCATTCTTTTATCTTGATTTTTGTTAAAAACTGCTTTTCCCTTATGGCTTCTTTTGGCCTAGAGCTTGTGAACCTTCAGTCTTTGTCAGTGTGGAGTGAAGGAATATGAAATTTTCTGCAAATTGCCCCAGTGTATTAGCACTAGGGCTATGCAAACCTTTCCAAGTGTGATTTGAAAGGGTTGCTTTCAAACCATGACTTCTGTGGGAGATCCAGTTCATGTGGGTTCACAGGCCAACCAGTTAAAGGCAAGGTTTCAGGCTGAGCCGCCCCCTCCCTTCTCCCTGCACGTTTTCCCATGGGCTGGATCTCATTACAAACCCACAGGCAAGGTACAGGGTCAATCACATCATGTTAATTCATACAGGTTGACTGGTTCACTGGGACTGGAAGCTGAAAAGGTGA
Organism: Pachycephala philippinensis; assembly: GCA_013397055.1. Taxonomy (NCBI): domain Eukaryota; kingdom Metazoa; phylum Chordata; class Aves; order Passeriformes; genus Pachycephala; species Pachycephala philippinensis. The sequence goes on along the minus strand of VWZT01003499.1, from coordinate 71,850 downwards.
GAAGTTTATCACAGCAACAGAACTCTGATCTTAGAAAAACAAACATCTCTAAACTAGGTCTCTTCTTATCATATGAATCAAAACCTTAAATAAAAACAAGATAATTTTAAATAATTGAGGGAATCATACAGGGAATCAATCTTCCCCTGCTAGGAGTACTCAGAGGTTGGCTTTACTTCTAACACAAGAAGATCTCTGATCTCGAGGAACTATTCCTTTCTGAAACTTGGATATAATTACATGGGCTGAAATATAAAATAATAATGAGTCAGTTCTATATACCTGAGAGAATTACAGTGTGAGGCACACAAGGGGAGGAAACATTTTAATGACTTTTCTGGCTGGAGAAGTGAACTCAACTGAAACGTTTTATCTTTCTTGGGGGGCAGGGGGGAAAGAAGTAAAAATGCCCTCAGCTGAACGAAAATGACACTAGGCATCATTGATCCCATGCATGATTTTAAGTTGTGGGAAATGCAAGAAGCATGAAATACTTTTCTTCCATGATCTCTCTTTTGGAATGTATTTGAAATAGATTGTGAACATCATGAGTGTCACTGTGCTTGGTCTGAAAACAGCTAATGGTATCCCAAACAGTTTTTGCTTCATTTCTCTGCTTCTTAGTATTGCATTATTATCAGAATGTATTAAAAGGCTTTTAATTCTAGACCTAAAAGCAAAATGTGGATTGTTCCCCCTTTGTGGATGTCCACGCAGATTTGTACACATCCTTTTTCTTTGTGTTTTCACTTGACCAGCCTGCCTCCCTCAAAAACTGTGTTCAGCTGGATTTGAATGTGTGCTTTGCACACCTGAGCTGTCTTTGGCAGCTGTGGGGATATTCAGAAATGGGTGTGTGGTATGTCTGTGTGTGTACTGTACCTGGCATTCCCTCTGCCTTGGGAGCTACTGCTGTACAGTAGATTTGAACCTAAAATGGCTGACTAGTTTCTAAATAATCCCTAAGGAAACAGTTTAGTCTAGGCCATTATCTTGATAGTTCATAATTAGGTTCAATAATAAAGCTTGTTTTGCTGACCTAGGTCAGATCCTGGCGTCCAGCGCATCTGTGCGCAGTGACCTTGCTCTGAGAGTGTATTGTTAGAAAATCCATTATTATCATCACATACACTTCGGAGAAGTGGCTGTTTTGTGAATTGATGGTGTGATGTTGCCACTTTAGATAAAAGAATCCATGAATTATTGACTTAATGAGTTAATGTTGCTTGATTTCACAACAAGGTCTTTTTAGTCTGGGTGCTATTTACTGAACACATAATCACAACATATGAAGGAAGGCACAGATAATAGTACGGGGCATTTACAACCCTCTTCACTTCTAATAAACAGAAGTGTTGCCTAAGAATTTTTGTTTCCTTTAGTAAACAATTAAAACTTAGGTAATTACAAACAACTCCTGTTTAAACAATTAGTAAATAAAATATTTATTTGTCACTGATTTCTTATCCCTGCCTACTGTTTGGCTTAAGGTCTGTCCACAAGAACCTACTCATTTTTTTAGAATCTGAACACATCTTTGTCCCTATGACTAAGCCTAATGCTGCTACCACATGCAAGCCCAGGAAAGGCTGTTAAAAGTCAATCAGTGTCATCCAGAGTTCATTGTATTTGCTTTTTTCGTTTTCAGGAGAGTTTTCTGGTAAATTTATGATATTCAGAAAGCTTGAGAATATAGAGGTTTTATTACAGAATATAACTTGTGAGAGGAGAGAGGGAAACATACGGAGCATGTCCCAGAGCAGATATTTTAATGGTATAAGCATCAGGTTTCAAATACCCATGCTCCTTTGATCCCAGGGTGTGAATCCCAGCTCTGTTAACTGCTCACTCCTACATGATAAATAAAATAACGTCTGTTTGCAGTATCTTGTGGAAATGTGTGTCCTACGAAAACATAACTCACTAAAATTTAACAGAGACTGAGGACTGTAGAATTTAGGTCTACGTGTAGGTCTTTTGAAGGGGACTGTATCAACCAAGACCTTCACATTCTTATGAGTTTTAAGTAACTCTATGCAAAACCAAATACCTGCACAGAATTGTCCCGGTGGGTGTTGATCTGTATGTAACTCTCACACCAGAGTTCTGTAGAAATATGTATAGGTAAAATATGCTGGCCGAGTATGACATGAGAAAACTTGATTCTGGAACTTAATGTTCTTTTTTGTTTCAGTCTTTAAATAAATCGAATTAATTGCATCACCCCCTGTGCTGCTGTCCCAGTGGTGTAGGATGTGCCAGGAGCTCTGCAGGTGGAGCTCTGCTCCTCCCCAGGCCTCAGCACTCTGCATCGTGCTAACTCACCAGCCATGGATCAGGGAGATGACAGACAAAGCTTTCCTTAGGAGTGTGTGAGAGCTTTGGGGTCCATAAAGGCAGCTGGGTGGTTTACAGTGTCTTGTGTCCCTCCATCAGTACATTGCACAGAGGTGGAATGGTTTCTTGGGTGCTTTGGTTGAATGTTCTCTCTGTGTGCAGTGGAGGGATGTGCTGCTTAGCCCAAGCTCCCCACGAGAAGTGCCTACCTTCCACTGAGGCACAGACCTTGATTTCAGTAGTTCTCTGTACATGCACCCACTTAATGGAAACACTGGCAGTGTGTCCTGGTATTTTGTTTATGCCTCAGAAGAAAAAAAAATTAAATCCAAGCGCGTGACAAGCTTCAGTTGAACTTGGAGTTGATCTGCTGTGAATAATCTCAGACTGGTAGAGCATAGAACCATGTAGCAGTAGATGGATTTTGCAATTTTTAAGGATTGTGTGTGTATACCCTTCTCTTTATTTCGTTTGTTCCGACCTTCTTTAGTGTTGTGAACTTAATTTTACAGGCGTTTCAAGGCAGAGAACCTGAATAATTAACTTTGGGGCATTTAAACATGAGCTGAGAGCCTTTCTGTGCCTCAAAGCACTGGAAATTGAAAAATTGACATCTTATGATCTACCATGACTAAAATAAAAACTTTTACATCTGGTCAAGCCTACAATGAACAATTAGGGGAGTGAATTTGTACCTCTTCCCCATTTTTATAGAGTACTCAGGTCTAACCTTCAAGTGTTCTGAGATATTGGACTTTAAACTTGTCAGTGCTCCAAGAATGCCCTGAACCTCAGACCAATACATTTTGGGGGCAAATTCCTCATTTGTAGGAAGGAAGAAAACACTTTTTTTTAGCAGGTTATTATCTGAAAAAAATGATGGTTGTCTGCAAGCAGCTGATAGGTTTGGAAGGTTAGAGGTAGTCCTGGCAAAGATGGATTAGTGGGCAGAGTGCAGGTGAGGCGATCAGAGGTGCTGGAGAAATGCAATTTATCACTTGGTTCTTGGTTTCAGAGTTTAGTACATGTATGTCACTGCTGCATATGTGCTGTGTGTAAATACTTCATGTGAGGGATAATACTGATGTTAGCCTCACTTTAAACAGAAGCACTGCCTTTTTTAGTGAGATTATATGAATTAGCAGAGGAATTGTAATGATACTAATTGGAAATCCTTTCTGGAAACTCTTTGACCAAGTAGATCCCTATGCTTTGTTAAAAATCCGTGCTTTTATTTGCCATTTTGTGTACTTGCAAAGCAGAATCCTTATACTGAGATTTGGTTATATATTCTTCGTTCTGAGTTTGGGTTATATATTCCAAACAATTTGAATTATTTCATTGGCCACTCTTCCAATCAATCTCTTGCTCACTTTCCTGTTTTAGTGTCCTGTAACTCTGTGTACTTCCCTTTAGCTCCTGCATTAGTCAGATTCATTTGGGTTATGCTGTCTCTTAGAAACTTCAAGTTCTTATATAGGTTATGTTGAGGGTTATTTCCTCTTTCTGAAAGAAAGGGAATTTTTAGATGCCTTTGCTGAAGCTATTAGCACTGTAAGCGAGAGTGGCAGAGTTTGGCTCATGTGATTTATTACAAATAAGGATTTTTTTCCCCCATCAGTAATTGATATCTTCACAACTAGGATACCTGCCAGGTATCAAGGAAGGTGCTAAGAGCATCAGCTGATCTTTCTGCTCTTGTCTAATAAAATAATAGTACTTGTTGAGAAATCTTCTGCAAGGCTGACTGTGCTGTTTCTTTGTAGCTTTCTGTAGTCAGTGGTCTGCTTTTATAATTGTGGGAAAAAATAGTAGAATACTGGCACCAGAAGAAATCTTGCTGGTGAGGGCAGAGAGACAGTGTTAATGAGAGCACATCTGCTTTTCGAAAGCATCAATAAATTATTCAAAATACTAAAATGCTTCCTGTTCATTCCTACCTATAGCAAAAGAGCACAGTGTTTTGTTGCATTTCTCCACTGGTATAATTTTGACATCTGCTTGTATTCTCTGGTGGAAATGGGGATCTAATGTAATTTGCGGACACATTAAACTTATATGGCAGTGAAAGCAATAACATGTTTAGAAAAAAACCCAAACCAAACAAACATGTAGTTTGGATATAATTACGTGTAAATTACAGTCTCTGTTTTGATTTTCTAACTGAATTAATTTCTTACCTTACATAATACACAGGTTAGTTTTATTTCTCGGACAGATGCCTGCTTTTCAGCCTGCTAGAAGTCACCTTGTTTGAATCTTGCAGGGTTTTTATGTTTCTCTTCAGGCAAAGGCACCTGTCACTCATCCTCAGAAAGGCTTTTGAGCAGCACTGACAGCAGGCATGCCTTTGCAGGGTATGCTCTGTTGGGCACATCTCACACCTCACGACACCACGGAGCTCCCTTAGAGGGGTGAGTGTAGGTAGCTGAGGGAGTGAATTGCAATTTTGTGAAGGAATTAGTACAGATGATCCATTACACCAATGGATCATGCATTATGAACAGCGTAATAGAAATCACAGCAAAATCTGAGAAACTAACTTTTAGGGAAGAAAGCTGTCTAAACTGTTTAAACACACATCTTCAACAAGACCTGTCATTTGAGACAAGAGAATGCTGAGCGCAGTGCTCGCTTCTGCTCTCGAGTGTAAATCAGAAGCAGCTTTGGTTTGTTATTTAAACCAGCACAAGCAGGGCAGACTCTGTCTCCTGTAACAGTGTCAATGGCTCCTGACACTGCAGTGCCAGGACCCAAATGCGATCACAGCTTCAATTACGTTTTGCTCAAGCATGGTCCATGCCTGCCTCTGCCAAGCAAAATAACTGCAATTACTGTATTCCTCATCCTTTCATGGATCTCTTCTTTTCACAAGAAACTTGACCACTGGTTCAGTCTTGACCCCAGTGAAACGCTGAATTGACTCACCGTAGTGAGACTGGACTATGGAATCTTTTTGCAGATGAAGATGTCAAAAGGCAATCTGTAGTGAGAATGACAGCATGATTAACCAGACTGAGGCCCAAGTCAGAAGTAGCATGGACTACTGGGAAATTAAGGCACCAATTTTCACCGTCAAGATTGGCTGTGATAGGGCAGCATATCCTAGCAACAGCATAAACCTTAACCTGACCATCACAGCAAAAACTAATTTTGTTGTGTTATCTGTTTCAATATCTTTTAATCAAAAAAGTCTTTAAACAGAAAGTAAACACTCATGTGCCACTTTTCCTGGAAGTGCTTTCTTTTCTAATTGGGAAATACCTAATTTCATGAATTAGAGGTTACAGAAGATTTAACACAGATTTCTTTTGCCTTGTCTTGAAAAAGTGTTATGGGAAAGGCTTAGAATGCCTCTTTGCAGCTGCAACAGGTTAAGAAAGTTTTTAATGGGTAACGGTTTTATTCATGCTTAGGATAAAATCTGTATCTTAAAACCCATTGCAAAGCTGCATATTATAGGTTGGACCCATCATGAAAACACTTTTTAGAAAAATTACTAGTAGATAGTAGGGTCAACTTTCATTAGAAAAACTGTAGTATTAAACACTTTATTTTTATGAAGGGCCTATATGTCACATATGGAGAGAAGTATAACTTAAAAATCCTTTTATTTAAAGGATAATGTAGCTGTCTTCAAAGAGCACATGTTAGTTTGCTTCTTACCTAGTAAAAGATTTCACAGTCAAATAGCCATTAGTGGATTACTTTGTATGTTTTCAGAAAGGTACTGTCCTGGTCTCAGCAGTGCAGTTTTTGTGAGCTTTGAGTGACACTGGTAAATCTTTGGGCAAGGCTTATATAATTTGGGGTGGGCACCCATGATACTAAACCTGGGTGGACATGTATTTCCTCCAGTTACTGTTATGCGAAATATCTCTCTTTTCACACTCCGTTTTCCTGATTTGTGTGTACATATATAAGGCACATACCTGTGTGTGTGTATTTATGTGGTTATAATCTGTAAGAACAGGTGAGGAGCCTGTTTCTGTGTCCTGCCAGTTCTAGAGCTGCTTCTGCAATGGCAGTGACAGTCCAGGACTAGAGCAGCAGGTCTGAGACCCATTCATTTCCCTTTTGGGGAGATGCCACCCCACAATTTCAAAAGTAGGCAAGCTTTCATCTAGACAGAGTTCTCTGGGGTTACTCTCTTTAAGCAGTTTTGAAAACCTTTAGCATGTGATAATTTTTTTTAGTCTGATTTTCATGGAGATATGCCAATACATCTTGGTAGTGATGAAAACTGGGCATTCCATGGACTTGATATTTAAAGGCTAGGCATGGTTTACACTGGTATGTGCATGGTAACCTCAATAATACAAACGTGGTTGAACATGGTTGTAGATTCTATCCCATGCTCCAGCATCTAGGTAGAAGAAGCTGTGTTTCACAAGCTGTCAAGTACCTGAAGTACCTCTAACTGCTTTGGGATTTCTGGGCATGTATCGCTCCTGAAATTCAAGTCAATTCTAGCAGGAACCCAAATTAGGTTCAGAGTTTTGTGTGTTCATTAAGATTTCCAAGTTTTGGAACAGACACCAGGAATATAGTATTTTTAGTGCACAATCCAAACATCATGGCTTTGAATAGTAGTAGTTGTTGCAAGGCCCATACTCACAAAAAGCAAACCAGTTACTCCTTTTCAGTCTACCAGTTCTGGGAGATTGGAGCCACCATTTTGTAAAATTTGCAAGAAAACAGAGTAGAAATACTCCACCGTCCTCCTGCTATACTGATTAATTTGCATGTGGAACATGTATTCCTGTTAGCTTCCAGGAAAAGTTTGAAAATCTAGATGTGAAAGTTTGTCATTCTGTGAGCCAACTGTCCCATATTGATGCAAAAGGGAGAGAGAAAAAGCCAAGAAAATGCTTTAATTGAATCATCAATGCACCAAAGTGTGAACAGGCGTGATGAAGTGTAAAGAGGGATGTGACACCAGTGTGGCAGAGCTGTCACAGTGGAAAGGATTTCCTGTAAAAGTGATGGCACTTAAATGTTATCTAGGCCTCCTGTCTGAGCTTTCATATTCCCTGGAAACTTATGTCTTGGGGGAAGCGTCTGACCAACTTATGAGCAGCCAGGCATCATGGCATCTCAACAGGTGAACACACGGACTGTGAAGAGCCCCTGCTCGTATCAAGTTTGGGAGTTATGGGGAGTAAGTAACCTCTGACAGATCTAAACAGCCCATCCACAGAGATAATCTTGGGAGAGAGGTGATGATCATTAGCAGTGGTTCTATGTGGTAAAGTTTGTCCTAGAACATCAATTTAGCCAAGTTTAAATTAGGATTAATATCCTTGTTATTGAAATGATGCCCTCTGCAAGGTATAATGCAGCAGCTCCTAGGCATTGGATATTAGACTGTATTACAGAATGGTAGAGTAAGACTGTGAGGGAGAGGCTATTGATAATGAAATATAATTATAGCAGATGGATTTGAGCCAGACTGTTGTACTGAAGGGTTCTTGCAAAGTTCTCTAAGGGATTTTTACTGAAGAGATTGTAGTGTGCATCTCATCAAAAGAATAGGAAATCAAAGAGGGTGGAAGCCCTTAGAGTCACTCTGAGGTTTTGGCTCTGGATTCATTTGATTAGCTGGGTATGAATGTTACTGATTTAATGTTGATTTAATATTTACAACACCTAAAATCACTGCTGCGGGTATATTCAGTATGTTAAGTTTGCTTGTAAGGTATTAGACATGGGAATTACTCTGAAAGGGGCTTTGCCAACTTTGGAGGAATATATTTGGGAAGGAACCCCTACCATTATGGCTTAGGCCATTTGCTTTTGCCTTCAGAGATGCATCAGTTGTTTTCTAGCTCTGGGAAACCAGAGATTCAAATACACTCTTGAACAGAAAACTTTGGCAGAAGTACAAATGCAAGCAAATGTGTGTTGTTACTACTGCAGTTACTCTGCCACTTTGAAAATCGCTAGTCAGGTTCCATTTGGAGTATCTGCAATTCTGCAATGTATTATAGGAAGGACATTGCTGACTGAGCTTGTAAAAGTGCAGTGGAAGGCAAACAAATGCATGATTTAAGGTTTTGGAAGTATGACTTATAAAGAAGGATTGAACTGACCTGTATTCTGTAAGTTAGAGGAAAAAGATTTGGAGGAGTGAGGAATCCTGGAATGGGCAAAAAAATACTGAAGTCATCTGGAGATAGATATATGTTCTAGTGCCACGCAGATCATATAGCAGCACCAAATCAATGGCATGTCTGAGGCTAATTTAGACCACTATTAACTGTCTTATCATAAGATGGATGGCTGCTGATCCAAGCCCCTGTGCTTGGTGCTGTGCCCAGCCAGGGAGCAGGCTGGGGGCTCTCAGGTGCCTTGGGCCAGAACATCAGGCAGTAGCTCAGCATAGGCCTGAACTCATTTTGGCAAGAGCCTGGCTGGCATCATACAGAACAGGGCTTTTAAACTGATTTTTAGATGAAAATCCGTCTGTAGCTTTCTAGAGGTTTCTGGAAAGCTCAATCAAGCTAAGAAGGACAACACCGGAGGAGATGTAAGGGCTCTTTTAAAAAGAAAAAAAAAAGGTGGGGAGGGTGAGATGGAGAGAGGCAGGAACTTACCTCCAGCAGTGAGAGTCAGCAGATGAGGGGAAAACAGGGTGTGCCTTGTAAATAAGACAGAAAAAAGTGGGGTTTTTTCTTTTATTAATCAGAGAAGGAGCCAAAGCAAAAGTCTTAAAGTCAGAGGATGTAGAAAATGGTCTTGAAGTAGGGTCCCAAATATATACATTTAGAAAGTGTGGCATTGAGTGCTGCTGTGAAGATGCATAAAGCTGGCTCAGAATCCACGAGTTCAAAGGGGTTCATTTGGTTCCTGCTTGTACTCCAGCTAAAAGAAAAGCAGGGCAGGGTTTGAATTGGTGGGTTTATACATTCAGCTCCCTAATTTCTCCTGCAGTTGTAAAGACTGCTGCAGCAGGGGAGGTTAGGTGTGTGTGCCAGCCAGCCACACACTTTGTATCTTGACAGATGTGTGTGTGATGTTGTCATTGCTCCTCTCAGTGAGATCACACAGTGCATTTATTGTGTTGCACTGTGCACTATCTGTAGTGAGAGAGATTTTGAAGCAATCCCATTTGTGTCTATTTTCTCCTATTTTCGCAAATCTGCAACATGATAGATGTCCAGCCATTCAAAGCTTATTTAACATTTCCATCAACTCATCATTTCTGATTCTTCTAAGTTTTTAAGATCTGAATCTTTATGTGTATGGAGACAAATGCTCCTTTCCTGAAAAACAGTTGTGATCTGGGTCTTTAAGGGTGAGTTTGTGAGATGCCTAAAAATACTTTTGCTGGTAAAAATGGGTTTCCAATCAGTACGATATCTGATGAAATTGAGTCTTTGACTTAAAGATAATTTGTACAAAGACCAAACAATTACCATTGATTTTTAAGTTCCAAATTGTACCTTTCTTTCGACGACAAATATAACAAAGACAGCGATAGGGACATAACCCAGAACTGAGGTTTCTCTGTCAGTACTAAGAAGACAGCTCGGGTTTCCCCACTGTACAAGGAACTGCTGGGTGGAGATGAATTTCTCAGCCAGCCATATGCTATCTCTGTCAGAAATGAGAGATGCTGCTAGAAAAAAATTTCAAAGACAGGTACTGTGAATGAAAAAGGGGAAGAGATCAAACAAAAGGTGTAAAAGGTCTTTAATTAGAATTTAAGGATTGCTGCCAAAAGATCACTGCTTTAAAGGGATAAACTGCATTTTCATGCCATATGAGAAACTGGAATCTCAGGACTTTATAAGGAAACTGATATTCATCTAAGGAACAAAATCAGTATAAACAATCTGAATATCTACCTTTTTCTTGATTTAATACTCATCTATCTAAGGAATAAAACTGTCCCATTCCAATAATATTTTAATATTGTGCAAACATGAATATCCAGCTCTGAAAAGCATTGATATGCTGTTTTTCCTTACTGACTGTCTGGAAAGGTGAATGAGAAAATGAAATGGTGTGACCATGGTCACACAAAAAATTGTGACAAATTGTACAGCTTACTCAGACTAATACCCTGTCTCCCTTCAGCAGCATTCTGTGAAAAATGCTGATGTATCATTTTGGGCTAGGCATTTTGTGACTGCTAAAGCACAGGTACAGGTTTAATGCTGATAACATCAAAGCCCTGTATTCTGTGTTTTCTGTCACATGTTCTCACCCACCCATCAAACCAAACGGGTGAGGAACCCCAGCTGGCTTATAGGCAAGAAACTTAACCTGCATCACCAAGCTTAGAAGATGCTAAAAGAATTCAGGGCATTGGAAACTTAAAAATGTTTCAGTAGCTGAGTTACGCAGGATTTGTAACAACGAGCAAGAGCACAATTGAAACCTCTGTGTTGCTACCAAAGTGCAACATCATGGCAGCTCTTGCCAACTGGCCTAAATTAAAGGTGTGTTTTGTCTTCTGTGGTCAGCTGATAATCCTTACACTGCATCAGTACAGGAGATGGCTGGGGTTATCCCTTACACTGTGTCAGTACAGGAGATGGCTGGGGTTATCCCTTACACTGCATCAGTACAGGAGATGGCTGGGGTTATCCCTTACACTGCATCAGTACAGGAGATGGCTGGGGTTATCCCTTACACTGCATCAGTACAGGAGATGGCTGGGGTTATCCCTTACACTGCATCAGTACAGGAGATGGCTGGGGTTATCCCTTACACTGCATCAGTACAGGAGATGGCTGGGGTTATCCCTTACACTGCATCAGTACAGGAGATGGCTGGGGTTATCCCTTACACTGCATCAGTACAGGAGATGGCTGGGGTTATCCCTTACACTGCATCAGTACAGGAGATGGCTGGGGTTATCCCTTACACTGCATCAGTACAGGAGATGGCTGGGGTTATCCCTTACACTGCATCAGTACAGGAGATGGCTGGGGTTATCCCTTACACTGCATCAGTACAGGAGATGGCTGGGGTTATCCCTTACACTGCATCAGTACAGGAGATGGCTGGGGTTATCCCTTACACTGCATCAGTACAGGAGATGGCTGGGGTTATCCCTTACACTGCATCAGTACAGGAGATGGCTGGGGTTATCCCTTACACTGCATCAGTACAGGAGATGGCTGGGGTTATCCCTTACACTGCACTAGTACAGGAGATGGCTGGGGTTATCCCTTACACTGTGTTAGTACAGGAGATGGCTGGGGTTAACACGATGTCTGGATCTCCTGAAGGCACAGACTGCCCCCATCACTCGCTGCTGCCTGGCAGAGCTCCAAGACAGAGCTGCAGGTGCAGGGTGGACTGCTTGCTACAGTGGGATTAGGGCATTTCCAGCTCTTCCCTCCCACAAGAAGAAAATCCTACACTGTCCTGGAGAATCCCTGCCCACAGAGCCTTTCCCAGGCAGGTCTGAGCTGGGGTAGGATGAACAGGGAGCATCCAAGAAAGAGGTGGGGTGAACCTGAGCTTGGGGGTTCTATGGCTGCGGACAAACCACGCAGATGGAGTGGGGCAGCTCCTCATGTGGTGCCCTGTGCCAAGGACAAACCAGGCTCAGCTGCTCTGGAGCAAAGGATTGGCAAATCCTGTGCACTGCCTCGCTCCTGTACTGGGCATTCTGTCAGTGCTGGATTCCTTCTGTTTTCGGGTTCTTTAATTTATAGTAAGGATTTTATCCTTAACCAAGTTCCTGTTTTCTGCAGGGCACAATTCCTGTAAGGCCACTTGCCCCTTTTTCTTTCTTTTGCATCATGTATTTACACAAAGAGAAAGCATCTACAGTTTTTAAATATCTTCAGCAATGTCTCTGCTCTGTTGTCATGAAGAAATCATATCTGTGACCTGGAAAAAGGGACACTTTTTTCCTTGGTGGGTCAATAAAATGATAGATGGATTTGAGTAGAACTGCAGTAGAAGGCACACACTTCATTCGCTGTAGAAATAGCTGAAAAGACAAGTTTGTACTGAAGTGGATAATATTGGACTGTCTTGCAATGCACCAAAATAAACTAGAGAAGGTTGCCAGGACCATGCATATTTACTTGCATCAGCTTTCACATCTCTGTGTAATACACATTGTGGTGAGCAGCAGATTTGGATACAGTCTCCATTGGGTAAAAAGTAAAGGTAGCTAGGTTTTTGTAAAAGTAACCCATGTTGGGTTTATATTTAGGTACATCAAAGTCTGATCTTCCTCCCTCTGTGATCAACCTTGCTTGATTTCAGAAGAGACACTCCTGTTCTGTACTTGTGGAAAGATGAGAATCCCACTGCTGAGGCTGACTTTTTTTTTCCCCCCCTGTTACCCGCATGCTGAACATTGTATTGTTCCTGCCAGGTGCTGAACCCCTCTAGGGATGTCTTGGCTCTCACTGCAGTACCCAGCCCACTACAAATTCTGCATTTCAGCCCAGCAGAATCCTGCAGTCCTATGAAAATGTACAAGTGGTTGGAGATTAGTAGGCAGTATTTTAAGTCAGCAGTTAGTATTCTACTTGGTTCTAAAGTAAAGAAATAATGTTGCTGACTTTTCCCTTCACTATTTTTAAAGTCCTAAATATCTGCACATAACAGATTCTATTACAACATTACATGAACAGCAGACAGCTAACTTAATACTTTAAGGACTTTAATAAGTACTTTTCTTAGGCACAGTCAGTGCTGGGCAGTGATGAGCTCCACTCTCTGGGTCAGGTTTACAAAAGAACGTAGGTGTTTTAAGTTTTTGTCAGGGAGAAGTCGTGGTAGATTGGCACAAATGTCTAAGCACACACCTATCTGCCCTCATAGACACTTGCATATCTTTGGTTAGTGTGGCTAGTCTACAAATATGTAAACTGAGATATGCTAAAACATCATATTTGAAATATGTCAGTATAAATCCTCAATTGAGTATGCTGGATATAAACTTCTTTTAAAATATTAGCATAAACTTTACTTGTATTTCATGAAATATTTCTATTTGAAATGCCTACAATTAAAAACTAAAACCCTAAGCACTAAAACCCTAAAACTCCTTGTGCTGACCCAATGGAAAAGTCTGAAAAATATTCAATAGGTCTCAGAACTCTTTCATTTCTTTCCCTTAGAGGACTGCTTTGGCCATTAGGCAGAGCTGCTGATTAAAGCAAGTAGAGTCTTGTAGAATTTCTGAAGTAGCAAAAAGTAACCTCAGAGGCTCTGGGGGTTAGTGGAGAGTTTCACCTTGGGTGGAAACCTTACCCCAATTCAAAGGGAATTTCAGCCCTGTGCCCAGGGGCTCAGGTGAGAGCCGCCTGCCTGGAGCACAGGGAGGAGGGTGGCAGGGCTGCAGCCGCACGATCCAGGGAAAATGCAGAACAAAATCCCTTTGCAAAGAGTCTCTAGAGCCTCCACAGTGAGGTTCGTGTGCTGGGACTTCAGGCGGTGAAAGAAGCTCTCAGGTGCTGCAGATATCTTGGCTGACATTTGCTTCACTCAATAGGCTGGCAAATGCTCCAGCTCCTGACAACGATCGGGGCTGAACGAGGGTCCTGGGACAGCGGCTGCGGGGTGGGGTGGGGATGGGGATGGG
>VWZT01003499.1:26361-57871 GCA_013397055.1 Pachycephala philippinensis | reverse complement strand
ACTCCTCCGGTGCGGGGTGGGGATGGGCTCGTTCGGTGCCACTCCTCCGGGATGGGGATGGGCTCGTTCGGTGCCACTCCTCCAAGAGAGAGACTTGAATCCGTTTTGAATTTGCAGATTGGATTTCCTGCAACACTCGCAGCAGCAGCTCTGCCACTCGAAGAGCAAAGCAGATGAAAAGAGCTGTTTCTGTGCCACTGCAGACTCACACATAGATTTAGGAGTTCCAGGGATAGTGGAACTTACATCTGGGTTGGAGTTTTTTCCAATTTTTTCTGTTCTGAATACTGCTGCTCTTGATAACTTCTGTCTGCAGCCTCTTGTGAGGACTTAGTGCTTTTAAAGTTTGTCTTGTGTTGGGCAGTGTCTTTCATTTGGAGATGTTTTACTCTATCTCCATTGTATTTCAAAAGTTCCCGTTGAAGGTGTTAAAGTAATCAAGAATAAAATGCCCGATGTTGGCAAGATTCCGTGGTAGAATAAGCAGGTAGAGTTCCACTGACTCTAATGGCTTCTGACAGCTGTGAATTTGATCCCATACCTTCCCTGCATAATAAGATTTAAAATAATGTGAGTTTAAGGTAGGGCAGGAAGCCCTGGATGAAATATCTTATTGCATTGATTTGTCTCTTATTTTCTGTCCTATGAGAATACCCAAGTTGCAAATAAAGGGTCAAGAAGGACATTTAGCAATATATGGTTTATACAGTATTAAAAGACCATCTCATAGTTAATCATATGATTAATTTCTACAAGAAGGCTCCACTAAGTCTGCAATAAAAAGAAGTAATGAGGTTTTATAATAAAATTGAAAAGCTTCTGTGGTACACACAGAAGTCTTTTATATAGAAAGGTAAGAAAAACCAGTTGTCTTCCTTTCAGTCCACAGATTGCTGCAACAGCTTTCTCTGTGAGAGTCTTGGGCCCTGGGATGACATCTGCTCCTGGCTTGAAATGGTCAAGTTATAGGATATGCTTTAGGACCCTTTCCCTTTTGCAAGATGTATTTAAAGAGTGAGAGGAGTTTCATAAACTGTCTAATGTACTGTTATTAGGTTACTGGCATTTTATAGTAAGAGTTGTTGATCTACAGGAGGGTTGACTCTGGTGTATAGGATGGCACTGTAATTGTGTAAGAACTGCCTGGTCCCTCAGAGAGTGTGTGGAGGCACACATTCACATTTCAAATGGCAAGCAATAAATCTTACTGCAATGCTGCACCATTGTCCTAGTGACTTGGCACTCATGCTCTGTATTATGAGGATTTTCAGCAAGCACATTAAATTCTGCTGAAAATCTCGAGACGTATATAAGGACATCAGCTTTCCCGAGGACTAGAAAGATCAAGGATTTGTGAAAAATGCTTGGTTGAAACAAGGAGTCCAGGATAATGCAGCTGAATGCTAATCCACTGGCAAACCCTGCTGTAAACTGCCTTCACTTGGGTCCTGTTCCAAAGGGAAGGGAGTTTGCTGTTATGGAATCCACATCCTGGGGCTGCTGGGGGAGAAACCCTCAGCTTGTGAACTCCACCAGTTCTCTGTTCTCCAAAGAAGGTGGTAATTTTTGAAAACGTCAGAGGGGTTTCGTGCACTCTGTTTGGGATCCAGCAATGGGTTGTAGCAGCTATTTCAGCTCACAGGAAGCAGTTTTTCTGCCAAGTCACGTTTGCAGCCTCAGTCTCGAGGCCAGCAGTAGGTTTGGCAATGCACTAATGGTCCAGGTGAGCCTGAGGTTTGAGTCTGTCAGGGGGATTTCTGTAGCACAGTACATTTAATGTGCATGGATATGTATTTTGCTGAATTTACCATGTCAATCTACTCAGCAGTGATTAGTCAGTATGGAATGTTTCCAGGACAGTAGTTACTGTGGCATTGTTCTTCATGTTCCTTGCTTAAGTTATGTTCTGAAAACAGCCTCAGTTTACCTCATTGTTGCTAAACAAAATTATACCAAAGTGCCTTTGGCCACTATTTGCACAGAGGCCACTACTTAAAGCAGTTTATCCAAAATTAACAAACTCTCCCAGGCTCCAGAAGATCAGGAATTCCTAACTGGAGCAAGTCATTAACTCAGGGACATCCTGCTTGCCTGTAAATATAATCATGAAAAACCTGCAGAGACACTTCCAGTCTTGTCCTCAGGTAAGGCCAAAAAAATGGTTGTAAGGCCAAAAAAATGGTTGTAAGGCCAAAAAAATGGTTGTAAGGCCAAAAAAATGGTTGTAAGGCCAAAAAAATGGTTGTAAGGCCAAAAAAAATGGTTGTAAGGCCAAAAAAATGGTTGTAAGGCCAAAAAAATGGTTGTAAGGCCAAACTGACAGTCCCACACATTCTGAATCTGAAATTCTTCTGGTTGATGGGTCAGAAAGGCCTCAAGTCCTTTGTGAGAGTCAAATATTACTCAAAATTTTTCACTACTTGGAATATTGTCTGATTTTTTCCTCAGCATAACTTTGAACACAGCCCCTTGAGGCTGTTGGAGGGTTCTGACTCTTTATAAAACAGAATATGCTGTTAAAATAAAAAGGAGTTTCTTATCTTTCGTAATGTCTGCATAATTTTCTAATTTCACTCGTGTCATCTTTCTTTTGTGTAAACTTACAAATTTTAAGCATCTAACAGGAATAGCTATTTCAAAATATATTATTTTTCCTTATTAAAAAGAAATAAAGAAAAAAGAAAACAGAAAAAAAATCCCCAGACAACTAACAACAGTTATTTCCACCTATCCATAGGTGCAAGAAGTATTTTGGATTTGACCAATGTGAATGTTTTGTAGGAAAAACTACTACATGACTCCAGTTCTAAAGCCAAAGACCCTCTTTAAGTCTACAAAGACTCTTTTAGGGTCAGTACCTCAACTGGAGTTAAAATATGCCTTATTTTGGGTTTTGGTAGTTCAGGAGTAGTAGGAGTGTCTTGGTTTTTGCAAGTAGAAAGGTCTTCAGGGAATTTTGTGATAGCTCTTCTTCAAAAAGGCCTCCAGATTCTGACTGATTCATGTAAAAAATGTCTTCAGGCAGATTAAATTCTTTGAGAACCTCTACAAACTTCAATACAAAGTTTCTCCCTTTAGTTTACCCTAAAACCCTTGTTCCTCTTAAGAAGTTAAAAAAAAATAGAGGCAAGATTAAGGAATGGCAGATCTACAAAGCTGGGCAAGCTGGAATGAAAGCAGTGCAAATCTGCACCCAAAACATGAGCAGTTGGAGAGAGCAGCCATAGAGCTGCATGCAGTTCCAAAGATTTACTGTGAAAGTAAGCTAAATAATTTTTAGAAGCAACCAAAGAATGTCAGTGTCTGCAGGTCTCCAGAAACACTTAAGGCTGAATATCAGGCAGAAACTGATCTCTGGATTTGTAGTTTTGTTTGCTATTATGGTTTTTACAGCATGCTGAGATAAATTGATGTTTCTGCTAAAGGGATTACATACCTTGGAAATCTCCCAGACTGCAGAATCTGCCTTTAAGAAAGCATTTCTTATGAGATCTTCCCTAATGCACTAAATATCCTTTTAGATTGAGGGTAAACTGGAAGTACTCTGTGATCCCTCTTCTGCATTGCTTAGTAAGAGTAGAACAAATCCCTGAGTCCTTATAAAATCATTACTGAAATTATTAGGCATTTTGTCTGATTAGGGATCGACTTTAAACTGAGCAGAGGCTTCATGACTTTTCCCCGTGGGACTTCCAAGGCTGATCAAAGTTAGTTTACTAATGCTGTGTGACTTATTCCCTTATGACTAAAATTTAAAGGGCACAAAAATAGGTTGAAACAGGGGACAGTCATCAATTCTAAATATCGGAAAACCTGTTAATCTGAGAGGCACAAGTGAAACACATGCATATGTATTTTATTTTTCATGTATTTCACACATGAGTGTGAACACATTTTCATTCTCATCTTTCATGTGTCACCTTGAACACATAAGCATGTGAAATATGGGAAGCAGACCTAGTATTCTGTTACCTGCAACACTGCTGTTGAAACTGAAATACATAACAAAACATTCACTGCCACAGAAGCATCAGGTTACAGCGCCACACACACCGCCTCGAACTAGGGAAAAACTGTTCATATGGGTCAAAAATCATGGAAATTTTCCTCTTGTATATATGAATTCTTGAAACTGTGGTACAAAGGATGCAGGCAGTGTGTAGGATAATATCTTTTGTGGGTGAAATCCTTGTCTATTACTGCCAAAGGTAAAATTCCACTTTGTCATGGGAACAAAACTTTATTATTTGTCATCACATCTGCCCTGATAATATCAATGTTGGCTGCTTTCCCCAAACTACATAAAGATGTAAGCAGTTGGCAGACCTGATGACAATATGTAAATTATTCAGAGTGAACCTAATCTTGTATAATAAATGCCAATTTGACTCTAAATTTGTTAACAATATTTTAATGTGGTAATTGAGGTCAAGGGAGACTCCAGTTAAATGCTAAGCTATCTATAACTGTCAGTGTTAAATAGTACTTAGGTATCCTTGCTGAAAATCAGATACCAGGTTAACATATCTCATTGGTTTTTGCAGCCAGAAATCAAATAAAGTGTATTAGTCTTGGCAGCATGTAAGTATATTAGTTTAGAAATGTGCAGATGCAATTATCCATAGTTTTTTGGACTTGTTTTGTATTGCAACAGACCTGTAATTTCACTTTTTCCTGTTCTGTAGATAATTTTTGATTAGAAATCAAGTAATAAATACATGCCTAAAGGCCTGTGGAAATTAACTGGCATGTTTCTGTTCTATCAGCTGATTGACGAGGTTCAATTTTAACCATTCTATTCATGGTTTCACTTATCATTGCTTCTTTAAAAAGCTTTCCAATATCATGATAGACATGCAAGTGATGAACTTCTATATCAGCTACACTGAACTGAAATGATTTTGTCTATTAAAATATTCTGATTTCCCCTGAAGGTGTTGGCATTCATTAAACAATGTGTAGGTAATTGTGATCCTCTGTGTCCATCTCTTGTTGCAGCTTGGGTGTAACTGCAGCAGGTATGGGGGGTTTCTGCAATAATCTCCCTCATTCCCCCTCCATTTAGCATGGACAGTAAACATGAAAGGTCCTATCTTTGCCTTATGCCCAGGCACAAATCCATAATAGGTGACATGAACAGACTCTTGTAGGCTCAAGGGAATCTGAAAATTTATTTTTTAAAATGTGGGAAAAGATGGGGATTTTTGTTTGTCAGGTGCATTTTTTTTTTCTTTTAGTGTGTGTTTCAGCTGAGTGTTATTTCAGCCAGAGCAGAACTGTGCAGTTTCCTTATCCCAGCTTTGTCACTTGTTAAATAGTCTCTATGTTCAGCATAAGAGAAAACATTTTCTCCACTGGAAGTCAGCCTCCCTGAGTGCCATCAGCCCCCTATTTGCAAGGGAAAGCATCGATTGAGAAGAGTGGTGTGTCCCTTAGGCTCCCCACGGCAGCACACAGCAGCTCTGGGAGCAGCAGTGGGTCCCATGTGGAGTGTGTGTGGAAGAGATCGTGTGAACAGCACAACACGGGTCCCTCGTTTTCGTTGGTCCCAGATAAGGAGGATGGGGAATCCCCCCTGGCACAGGGGGGCTTTCTGTGCTCTGTGGAACAGTTACAGGATGTCTTTGCACCACCCTCAGTGGTGAGCAGAGGCAGAGCAATCAGGTTTTGCATGCACAAATAGTGCTCTTTAAAACAAGTCCTCAGACACTTGGCACTCTCAGGGAGCTGATGATGAAGAGACACAAGTCCATGTTGGATGAGGAAGAGATGGGTTTCAAGTACTACAGAATGGAAACGGGTTTAATAACAGAAATAAATTTTAAAAACCACTGTGGAAAATGTGGAGGTCCTGGCTCATTTGGTTCTGACAATGCCTGCTCAGGACAGACAGCAGCTGCTTCTCTGGAGCTCCTTACTGCTGGGGCTCTGATCTTAGTGGAGCACTGTGTGTTAATGGCCTAATAATAGTGATTTCCAATAGGTTTAGAGGAATTACTGTTCAATTCAGGATTTCAAACTTTAATAAACAATTCCTATTCAATTTTGATTCCAGGAAGGAAGAACAATATCTTATTTTATCTGATCCTTTAAATATAAAACATCGTCTTCCATTCTGAACACTCAGGACTCTGTAGAGGCATTACTGCCTATAATTACCCTGACATCTATCTCAGCTAATCTGGTTGGTTTGGGTATTGTTTAGCACCTTGTAAACTTTGCAGATCTTATAGGTCTGCACTGGCTGAATCACAAGATAAGTAATAGCTGCAATAAAATCTCCTTCAGTGGAAACACTTCATGATCAGATTTACAGAACAAGTAAAAAAGTTCCATGTATGATCCCTCCCTCCTTATTAGTGCTCATAAAGGATAACGCTACTATAAAGTGTGTTTGTCCAGTGAATAAAGGTACAGTGTGATAAACCAGTTAACAAAAAGCTGATGTTAAATTTAAGCAGATTCGATTATTTCTACTTCCTCTGATTTCAGACTCCCGTTGTGGGCAGTGGGGATGTTTGTCTGGGGGAAGAAGGGAAGGGCTGGGCAAGGACTTTAGGATTTAGCCCCAGGCTTCAAAGTGGATTTAATAAAAACAAGTAATAACCTGCAATACACTGTAAACCCTGCAAGGTATAAGGAAGGAGAAGGTTGGCTGAAAATGACCGTGCTTTTCAATAGCACTGAAGTGTGGGCTATTCATAGTTAACACAGTAAATCTTCAAAGTCTGATTCAAATCCCTTTGAAGTCAGTGCTTGTTACACAGACTCTGAATCAGGTGAGTGGTTTGTGCATTCACTGATCAGCATAACATTTCTAGAATCATCAGTCATTCTCTATTAGTGTGGTTAAAATTTCACTGGTTCCCAAATACATTAAAAATAGCATCACAGATGCTGTTAGTTCTCATCTGCCTGTTTGCAAATTACATGCCAAGTATTACTGTGGCACCTGAACAAAAGCTTGTGATATAATCTGGAGAAGTAGCATTATCAAAATCCCCACCAAGACTGAATGCAGTGTCTTGATTATCACACCTTCACATGTCATTTAAGAATAATGTCCCTGTCTTTATTGGGAGCCAGGGCTGACATACAAAAACATTATTAGTAGCTGGGCTGGAGCAGCTGGAGCACTGCAGTGGCACTGAATGTAGAAGAAGCAGTTCAGCCACAGAGCATCTTTTGTCTAGCAGTATTTCCTGCTCATCCTCAAGGGAATCCAACTAAACCCTGGACATTCAAACCCAGAAAATTGCTCTGGCCTTGGCTGGACTAATGGAAGTCAAAACTTCAATCAGGCACTTATTAGTTACTTTGCCCACGCGATATAAGGTGCCTTTGTTGGTGGCAAACAAGTGCAATTGCAACTTGGAATTGACAATGAATTTTTTTGCTATCTTTGACTGCTCAATATAAGGTTAGGATTGGGTCATGTACCAGGGCTTTTACCAAATTAATGCTATCGGGGGAATTACGCTTAAATGGAATTCTTTCTATCTAAACAATTTAATCTAGTTTTTCTCTGTGGTTTTTCTTTGTCAGTTGGTATGAGTTTATAAAATAATTCAGACAAGTCAACAAATGAAACAATACATAAAATGTCATGTTTTGAAAGAGAAACAACGGTGTAGGTATCAGATCTTGTGTTGCTGCTTAAACCTGAAAGTTCTAAGAAGCTTCTGGTTTTTTCAGTCTTTGCCTAAGATTTTCCAACTTGCTTTTGATAGGAGATACTCGTTTAGGTTAAATGTAGGATATTTCCCTGAATTTTAAAAAGATGATTTGCAGTTTTACTGAGTCCTATGCAACATTGTCAAGTACTTACCATGAGTAATTCTGTCCTGCTATAATCAGAGATTATTCATACACGGCTCAGTTAAATGCCACTGCAAAGCTGTAGCCACATAAAGACTATTTCTTTGTAAGTGAAATCTGCAGAAATCAACCAAAGACACGCCTTGTGCATTTGCCTTTCAGGGTGATGCTTGATCACATGAAATGACAAAGCTGTTCTTGCCCCAGGGCAAGTAGAACAGGTGTAGAACATTGCCAGAAATAGGAAAAAAATAGCATATAAGCAATAGAAGGATTTAATGAGGTTCCACAACAATATCTGACTTCAGATTCCCAGGTTAGAAGAATAAAGACAAGTCTGAGCATAGACTTTCTAACTTTGTGGTTGGTGGACTGATGAATGCAGAGCTTGTATTTGACTGATGGCTCCAAATGTCCCTGGCAGTAGCTGGGGACTGGGATCCCTTTCGACCTGCCCGAGTCAGAAAGAAAACCTTTTGGAACCACCTTATCAAAGGCCTCAGGCTGACCACAGGAATCATGGTCAAGGCTATCAAAAGGAACCTGTTGGTGTTGTTTAGGTCTTCAAACCTTGTTTATCTCAGGTGGAAGTTAAAACTGACATTGATGATTCCTTAGCTACATTTCTGCCATTTGAGCTGAAACAGTCAGGACTCTGCAATACTCAAACAAAAATGAGGTTTGCTCACAATTACGTATTTATCATTTTATTAGACTTTGGGTTTGCTTTGCATTATCCCCTTCTTTCGTTGACAATACTTACATTGACAGTATACAAAGATAACTTTAAGCAATAGTTTAAGTCAAAATATTTCTAATAGAAATGGAAAATATTTTTCATTTAATTACATGGCTCTATCAGCAACAGGGAGGGAGATGATGTTATGGAGTCAAATCATGTTCCAAGAATTTAAAATTAAAGGAATTGAAGGATAAAAAGAAGCCTGGGTGATAAGTTTTCTGTACAGCTTTATCAAAGCTAGCTTTGAAAGGCAACAGTAGCTAATAAAAGGTATAAATAATCCACCAACAAAAGCCTATGTGGCCTAAATGGCAACATACAGGTTTTCTCTAAGTGGTGCTGTTTCTTCTTTATTACATTAACAACATTTTGCATGTGTTTAATCAATGGATTTTTAACCAGTTAATTTTGATTGTATTTGTGTGCTTATTTTGATAAATTATTTTAATATACTCTAATTTTAACTATGCAAGTACAGGCTGGTAGTCAATGAAGTTTAATTTGAAAGGAGTGCTTTCACCACTGAAAAGAATTTAATTAACTTTTTATATTCTGCATGGCTAGGAAGCAATCCTTTGTTCTCCTACCACCTGAATGAATTGTGCATGATACTGGAACATAGCTAGAGCTTTTTGTCTCAAGATATCTGCCAGTTTAAACCCCATCAAGAAGTTCAAATACATCTCTGTACTGGTTGTTGATTGACAGCACTTTATAGGCTGCTAAAATTTCTGTGATGACATCATGTAAATTATGCTCCTCATTAGAATATTATACCACATGATTATTTTGTTAGACCTTACTTAATCATCTTTGAAATAGAAAGAAATCATTTTTACTAGCAACATTTATGTCAGCATCCTCTCCCAGACTGTGTGAAATAATTTTAAAATGCTTTTAGAATATCACCTTTAAATAGAGCACTTCAGTACAAGTGTGAACATTTGCACTGTAAGAAGTGAAGAAATGCTAGGAAATACAGGGAAAGAGTTGAAATCAGTTGTAGGCGATGTCTCTCTGGCTCTATTTTCACAGTGCATGCATTAAACCAGGATGATACAGCTGTTCCTCAGCCCTTTTTTGGGTGCTGAGTTTCCCCTCTGTCACAGGCAGAAGAGGCAGTGCAGACTGGCCGTGTGCCCTTATCTCCCTGCCCCTATCACAGAGTTCCCCACCTCTCAGTCCCCATTTCTCAGGAGCACAGGGATCACTGGGGAGCTCCATCTGCATCCCTAATGCTCCTGTGTGGGTTCCAGAGCAGCCCCCATCTGCTGGGGCTGCACTGCATCTGCACTGCAGTTCCAGGTGTGGAATCCTGTCCTTCCACACGCCCTGTGAGGCTCTCATGTGGTGCTTGGTTGTCACCTGGGAATTCTCCAGGAAAGAAAAGGAAAGGCTGATTTCTCAGACCCCCTCATGTCCCTGCACGATTCCCTGCAGCCCAGTCTCCAGGCCTGTTTCAGTTAAGCCTTAACCTTTCTGCTGCTCTCTCTCTTATCTGGACCAACCTTTGAAGGATCTTCAGTGGTTCTTGTCACTTGGGAAAATGGGTTTCCTGCAGGTTGTCCTCATCTTGGATATTTATAAGATCCTCAGGTAACTTCGTTTTTCTCTCTTTTTTTGTATTGCAAAGTCCATCAAAGTCGGATGCGTTGGTTGACTGATTTCTGCTCTCTGCAAGAGGCAGTCTCCTAAAGTATGTCAATAGAGGGAATGCTTCAGAGCAAAACCTGCCATGAAAGAATGCTCAGAGCTGACTCCAGAGCTGGCATTTAGCAACACAGAGGGTGATCAGGTTATACAGTGAGAAACAGTTGTGTTTTATCTTAGTTCTGCAGGATGGCAGAGGCAAGAAACCCAAGAAGACACTATAGTACATAATTTTGACATTTTGATAAGTTTCTTTAGACATTGTTCCTTTCAAGGATTTGTTAATTTTCCTGCATTTCTGCTCTTTTGTTCAAGCAACAGATGAAGTTTATAATCCTTTGAAGTTCTTGACTGTGCAAAGGAACTGTACTGCATATTCACACCTCCACTCGAGTGCAGGTGAGATGGATACAGGTTTTCAGACCAGAGCGAAGATTGTCTATTATTGGCTATCAGTTGTGGCAATAATATAGCAGGACTTATAAAATCACAATGTTTTTGCATGGACATCCTAGGGTCTTGTTAAAATTTCTAGTGCCACTACTTTTATTTATTTCCTTTTCTAATTTCTCTTTTTGTATGTATCCCACAAAATAGTCATAGGAAGAAAAGATGTTAGTAATGACAATTTGTACAGATTTGTTGAGTTCTAAAAAGTAAAAAGGCTTGAAGTGTTGATTTTAAATATCAGTAACAGATATTACCTTGTGATTATCAGAGATGGCAAACTATAAAATAATCCTCTTTTACACAATTAATAAACTTTGGAAAATTTGTGATTAACAGACACACCTTGAGCAGTAACATCTTAAATGGCCTGAAAATTTGCCAGTTATTCATGCATGTGGGAAGGAAAACAGTTTTCACATAACTAATCAGCCTCAAATGCTTGCCTTGATACCTAGTGCTATACAATGTGACCTACAGATAATACATTCAAGTTTGTAATATTTCGTTGATAAAACTTGATAAAATTCAAGTTTAATCCAATATTGAATTTTTATTTCTACTTAGAGATGCCTGAAATTTTGTTTTAGAATTTCTGCTGACAGACCTTTTAACTACAGCAGTGCATTAAATTCACTATCACCAGAATACAATTATTTGACTGATATTATAAAACAACTATGTTACTGCCTACTAATCTGAAAGAAAAAAGGAAATAAAAATCGCCTGCCTTAAATAGTAGGAAAACAGTGATTAATCATCCTGTTCATGTAAACAGGGTTATTGTTCTTTTTATAACATGACATCGAGCCAAAAGTATGTGATTGATTTTGTAAATCAGTCACTACCCTGTTCATACCATAATTTTTTTCTTTTAATGCACTCTGCATTAATATCCTGCCTCTGGCTTGTTTCATTTAATTTCTTCCTTGCCAGTGGAAAGTAAGCAGCTCTGTGTGTTAGAAGGCAGTAAGCACTTCTCTGAAAAAGAAAAAAAAAAGCACTGGAAAATAAAAGAGAAAAAACCCACAAGAGAAGGTAGAATTTGGGGATCTTCCAGTGGGAATTCAATGATAAGCATGATAAGCTTGTTTTGTGTTTGGAACTGAAGAGTTAGATTTTCTGTTAGGCTTTCAGAAATTGCTCCTGCAATAATAGCTTTACTGCTGTTAAACCTCTCACATAATATGCAACACCTTTCTGACTCTTTATAAGGATTTCCAATATCTAACAATGGTAGATAACACTCTAGACTGCATCCTGACCTTCAGCTCTATGACTGACTGGGCCATTTTTTCACTGTCCTTGCGTCCTTGTGAAGCACTGAGCTTTTTCTCAGCCTTTGTTTTTATTCTGATTGCTAACCAGGCAATAACTCAGCTACCTTTTTACTTGGTCATGGAATCAGGGAATTTGACCAAGGCAGAAAGCCAGAAACCCAACCAGAGGGAAACAGTTCAAATTCTGTTTTATTTGTGTTAAACTATTTATTGACCCTCGTGTACTGGAGTTCTTCATAATCCATTTGATAAATTCTTAAAAATCATCATAAATACTTAGAAGTGCAGTGTTTGTTTTTTGTCACTGGCCCCACCTTACTCAAAGTAAAACATAGTTTCTACTTTATGCCAATTCTTCATCTTGTAAGAATTAAAGCACTTAAGTAATTAAAGCTTTAGCATACGTTTTAATATTTGATAGATCAAGAATACACTGATGGAAGTCTCAAATAATTTTCTAGTATAGCCCGTAAAGATCTTGTAATCTACTGTCATTTATGGAGACCACCTACCTGGATGTGCCTTATGCTGTTGATGTGGATTGCAGTGCCCTGTTGAAGCTGCTTCTAAGGTTTCTCTGGAAAGACCTCTTTGCCTTACAGTTGTTGGTTTGCCTAGGATATCTTAGAACTCCTTCTATCAGTATCCAGGGTCCACATCCTAAACACACTCGACGTGTCCTCCTAAGTCTGGAGAAGACAAGTTGTTGGCTAAGATTTATTGAATTTCTTTTTTCATGATGAATCCTCTCCATTTAACATTCAATATCTTTTGTAAGTGCATATATTTTAGAAGATGTCTCATTTCCTGCCTAATGTTTCAGTAGATCTCCACTTCTCCCCAGCTATATGTTAACATTTTTGGGGTCAATAATATAGATTGGTCTTGGCACTTAGCTCTTTCAGATGTCCTCACACTGGTCTGTCACATCATGAAACCTTGGCTTCGTTTGTTGTTGACACTGCAAGAAACATCTGAAGAAATGCAGCATAAAATCAGCTTGCAATTATTTTGCTGTAAACATCATGTTAAGTGTATTGCATCAAGGTTCTCTCACACCATTTTAGTAAAACTATGGTCAAACTAGTGATTATGTATATATTTATGTATTTTTTAAATTTTCCCTTCCTTGTGTCAAGAAATTAGTCTTGTTATCTGCTAAGAAATCTTAATTTCACATTTCTTACAGTTGTTTAAAAGATGGTGCCTCTTATTTATTTGCTGTACCCTTTTCATTCTTCTGTCTTCGGTTTCTGGGCTTCACCCTACAAGCCTACCAATCTCTACTCCCCATGATGGTTATGTACAAGCTTTTGCTGCTTCTGGTGCTGCTTTGTGCTACTTTACACTTCCGTTAAACATCTGGATCATGTGAAAATTATTGATTTAAAACCAGTGCTTTTTTCACATTCTGTCTTTTCCTACAGCTGAATTTCATACCTTGAAGCAAGTACCTTCCAGAACATTCAGATCCAAAACTGACCTGGAAACCGTTTCAGTGCCAATTTACCTCTATGTGTACTCATTTCTTTTTCCCAGAGTATATGGCAGAGAGTGAATGTGCCTCCCCTTACCTTGTAGACACCCAGGAATTTTTCCCCAGGAAAATATGAACCTCTTTCTCCATTAGCCCAGCTGCTCCTCTGCCAGGGTAGGTGAGCAGCATCTGCTGTGTGTGTACATGCAGTGAGGCTGAGACACCTGCAGCATCCTGGCTGAGCCAGGAGCATTACTGCCACATGGAAAAACCCTCAGACATTTGTCATTTACTGTGTGCAAAATGCCTCTCTCTTCTCTTGTGATGCACTGCTCCCATCCAGGAAAGCTGGCCTGGTCCTCCTTTTCAGTTATGTGTTGTTCTTTTTCATGGTCTGATTTAACATCTGCTGGCCAGTGCTTTTAGATAGCAGAGGGCAGGACACGGCCTGGGTGCATTAGAGTAGCAGGCAGTTTTTAAAGGTTTTATGTTTGGGATGGAAAAAAGGCCAAGAGCTTACTCCTAAGCACATGATCGGAGTAGTTAAATGGACAGGCACATATTTAAAGCTGAGGCAGTAGATGTGGGGCTGTTTGTTCACTGCTATCCCATCACAGAATTACACAGCTCGCTGTGGTTGCAGCCTGATAATTATTATTGATTCGCTCTCAGGCTGTCAATCTGGGGACAGCGCTAAAGCAGCCCATGATGGACAGAAAGAGGATTGGACAGCCACCATCCAACGAGGAAACTTCATCTTGAAAATGAACTTAGATGAGATGGTGCTAGTGGATAAGGGTAATTGATGATTGTTTCAGAGTGGAAGAAGGGAAAAAGGAGAGATAAAAAATTCTTCTTTGGCATTCATCCTTAGTGTCCTGGAACACTCCAGGGACTGCCTGCAAACTCCATAAATTTAAAGTTCCTATTTTTAATGGTTAGGCAAATATATTGCACTTACTATAAGTAGTGATTAGCTTAGGGTCATCAGGATCCATGAGAAAGACAGAACAGCACCTGAGGGAAATAACTTTTCTTAACCCAGACGTGTTATCTTGATCTACCTTTGAGTTCCTAAACATAAGCAAATCTTAGCACATTTAACCTGGTTAAAACGTTTAATAATTGAGATGTAACTATTAGCACTCTGGATCACTACATTAACCGCTTGCACCAGCAGTAATGAGACAGTTATAAACTGTATTTTGAAGCATCCATATTTTTTATATTTTTGTTTTAAAATCTGCTCTATTTAAATGCCAACTCATAAGAGAGTAAACAGATATAACAGAAGTGCTGGACAGTGTAAGCTGACCAGAATCTCCATTTATGATATGGTCAGCCTTTATACTTTTGAAAAGCCATACATTTGACTTTTGGAATAGTAAATATCAGCCTCAACAGAAAGAGGTCATGTACTAAGGAAAAATCACTTGGATTTTCATATAAGCCCTCACAGGGACCTGTCTTAAATGCCTAAGGTATGACACCAGATTCACAAGATTTGTATAGAGGAAGAGATGGGCTCCTGCAGAGAACAAGTCTGAGCAAATGTCTGATTTATGTGACCTGGGTCAGTTCTGTGCAGAGGTTCTCTCCTTTCTTTTCCCTTTGATGCTGTCCCTACGAAGGCTGAGGCCAAGAGAGATTTTTCCTCTCTCCACCCAGGGAGAGTCACAAAATGCTTGCTCTGACACATCACCCTGGTTGCTGTCAGATCTTCCACGCTTCCCTGGAGTCCCCAGGCCTTCAGCAGTGGAGAAGGGCCTGAGCAGGTCCCTCTGTTCTAGGTGGAGCTTTAGCAAGAAGAGAATCAGGCTGGAGAAATGGGACATGACTGGGATGTGCAACAGAAGGTGCACTCCACGATCAGAGAGGCTGTCCAAAGTTTGGTGCTCTGTTTACCAGGGTTTTTAGGATGGCTCAGGTGGTACCCACCAGGCTGTCCAGCTGTGTTGGTGTCTACATCTGCTCGGATTTATCATGGCCATGATACCCTGTATCTATAAAGTCCCTCTTTTACTCAGATTTGCTGACTTTCACGGTCATGGCAAGGTCTGTCTAATCTTCCATCCTTTCCCAGAAATTGTGAATTGAATAAGGCTGTGTAAGCTGAAGAATTGTTTCTCTGATAAGATTGTGGTTTTTCACTGTGGATATTAACTTCTATCTGTATTATATATATTAGCTAGATTTCTTGGCTACCCCTACTTGCAGCAACAATAGCTGCTGGTCCTGGTCCTGGATCAAGCTCTGTAAATGCCAAGAGAAAGCAATCAGTTGTCCACAGACTATTTGTGTGCTGCTCAAAAATGACTTCAATATCACTGTAGGTACCTTGCCTTCGATATCTTGTCCTACACAGGGCTGCCCTGTGACACAGGCTATTGCTTTGCTGTCCCCTGTCCCAGGCAAGCTGCAAACCAAGGAACTGAGCTATCCTCCAGAGATGTCCAAGGCAGATTTGTGTCTCAGAGAAACACAATTGCTCCCATCATTTACCCACTCGGTAGCAGAAAGGGTCTGTGGCTCTGTAGATCCTCACTTCTAAGCAATAACAGCCCATCCTGTGAGCTTGTCAGCCTGGCTCTGCCAAGCCCCTCAAACCCCTCCCAAAGGAGAGAGCTGAGGGTGTCTGCGGCCACGTGAGGGTCATATGTTGTGAGGAGCAGGTACAGGAGGCCAGAGCAACACATTTATGGTGCAGGTTGTGCTTTGACTTTAGGGGCCATTGTTTTAAGTTCCAAGATGTAATTTGAGAAGCTCAGCAGGAGCTGATTCCACATTCTGGTAAATTCCTCCAAAGGCAGCATTGAGGAGCAGGGGTGAAGGCGTGGCAATACTGTCAATGGCTGTGCTCCAAGTGCTGTGCCAGAGCAGAGGAATAGTTGACGGCATGAGGCAGATGTGGGAGGTGGCCGTGCTCTGATGGGGAAACAGCTGCCCCTCTCATAACTGCTGGAAATAGAAAGTGGTGGCTACTCACGGAAATGATTAATACAGGAAAGAGACTGATCCATCAGTTCCTTTGAAGAACACCGATGATTAATGGGCATTACCACCAGAATTTTCTCCCAGCACAAAGAGTGCCTGCATGCTCTTAGCTGCGAGGGGCACAGTGCTACAAACTGGTGTGTGGGGTGGATTTGCTGGAAGCCAGAGGTCTGCAGTTGCTGGGAAGAATGCTGCAGCTGACAATATTGAATTTCTCTAGATCCCTAAGCAGACCTGCAGGTATAATAATTGATCACAGAACACTGTAGGCTGCTCTGAGATGTGCAGAGATGAGGCAGAAAAATGTGCCGTTCCTCAGCTGCCTCATTCTGCTTGTGTCTCCATCAGGTTTCTGTGTCACATCTGCTGCCCTGGGTTTCTCAAGCATCTCCCACACCTCTGACTGGGTGGCACTGCGTGGCAGCTATTGCCAGGTGATGGCCATCACTCGAGGCTCACCTTTATTCCTGTGTGCACGTGAATTTTGTTAGTACTGTGGTGTTTCAGATGAGTCCTTTGAGTCTGTCACACCTCTATTTTTTCTCTTACACTACCAATGTCATACTCTGGGCAGGTATTAGGAAGCAGGAATTTTTTAACAATCAGGAAGCTTTTTGCCTAAGACTCGGTGGCCTAAAAATAGTGTTCTGCACTGGATAGTTTAATAAGTTAGGTCTCTAAGCAGCATTGCTGTTCTCCTAGTAACAGAGTAATAATCCAAAATAAGACTCTCCTGCCTAAAACCACTGTGATATTTATTCTCTACATACAGCTGTGAGCCAGATCACCCCCAGAAGGACCATCTCTGGGTTTCTGGCCTGAGTCGGGGTGGGGATGGGCAGTAGCCTCGTGAAAGGAGAGCACGATAATCCTGTAAATGGCTGGGACACACTTGTACATCATTTGAATGAGGCTGTGTCAGTCAGCAGGTAAGCAGCTCTGTAATAGAACAGGAGCTGGTGTGCAGGAGCTGCCCTGCAGTGCCACCACTTGCAGCAGGTGTTGCGATAAGATAATGGTCGCTTGTAGTAACCCTTGTGAATCACAATCCTTGAGGAAAAAGTAGGGACAAGCCCTTCAAATTGGGTTTCGAAAGCATATAAAGAGGTGACCCTACAGAGGTAGTTCAAGGAATAACCTAATCTTTCTGTCCCATATCCCCCCATGTACAAAAGCTTGCCTGAAATTGAAAGTGTGTGTGGGGGAAGCTTGTAAAGGCAATGTTGATACCAAATAAAGAGACCGGTGTCCTCACAAAATCATTTACAGCCTCTCTCTGCAATCTGCAGGGGATTACAGGTTTGCAGCATGTTTATGTCTGGCTGAGACCAAGGAGGTTTTGCTGCAAAATGGTTATCAGTGTAGAATCAAGGCATAAACAACAGCTCCCAAGTAGAAAGCCTAACAATTCGAATGAATTGAGTGGAAGAAATGATGTGTCTTAAAGACAATGTTGCTTGAAGAAAATTTATTTCCTGCCGTGGGTTTTTCGTATTATTAAGCTACAGCAAACCCCTGTACACTCACAGACTTGCCTTCTGCAAAACTAACATAATTTTAACAATTAAAGATTGAAGTGGGGACTTCTGAGATGATCCCTTATGACCTACACTTTATTAGATTTATGTTACCTTTCGATATGTTCTATTTGCTGGAAGCCCCGGCATCCTATCATTATGATTCAAACGTGCTTTGCTCTCTGCTCACAAATAATTGATGCTCCCTTTGCACAAAGCATAGTTTTCAGCTGATAAGCAGCAGGGTAATTGGCACCTTCACAGGATATTAGGCAGAAAAAAAGCATCACACTTAGCAGACAGGAAGCAAACAGGAGAAGGTAACTAAATAATTGTGGCAGTGTATGCAGGGCTGAAGGCTTCTTCACAAGTTCTGTGTGTTTGCAGTCTCTGTAGTAAATCTTAATATTTGTGTTTATCAGTAGAGGGGTGGGGGTGTGCAGGGGGGAGCCTTTGTGACAGGAGTACTTGTAAAGGAGGTGCATTGCCTGCAGTATATAGATAGAATATGGTTTATTCACTCAAAGCCACTGTGTAGTTTTAAATGCGTCTGCATGAAGCACCTCTGTGGTCCCCTGTTAGCCTGTGGGTGGGACATAAATTAACAGCACTGTCATATTGGAGAGGTGGCAATGAATAATACTGACTGCAATGGATTCCTGTGCAGATGCGTGTTACACATTGTGCCTACAGACTTGCAGTCTTAAAAAAAATTACATGTATTTGAGGCAGCCAAGAGATGCTTTCAAGTCTAAAATCTTAGTCTACCCCAGGCAGATAAAACTGTTTGGCTGCAGTCACTGGCAGTGTCACTGTGTCCATCAAAATATTTTAGTTTGTTCGACTTTGCAATGCTGTTCTGGTATGACTTTTGTGATGTCCAGCAGCTAATAGCTACACATTTATTTTGAAATTACTCTTTCAGGTTCAGCCATGTACCTGTTAAGACTAAAACCATCAAACAAATGAGTCATATCAAATGTGCAATCTCACCAAATTTGGCTTTTTTAAGCTTTGCATGGTGTTTTTAACAAGTGTGGTGTTTCTCACCGGTAATTGCTTTTTCTTTATTTCATTTGTATATATTATGGACTTCATAGTAAATGTATTGGTGCATCCTTAATCTTGTGAGTCACTTGGGTACTACACTGAGTGCATTGGAAATGTCTATATAGAAAGGTTAAAAATCAGCATAACTCTATGCGATGCACTATTTTTAACAAAAACATTTCTTTTTACTAAGACACTTTAATTAGCTGCTATCACAACTTCCTTATGTGCTCTGTAAGTGTATGAGGGGAGAAGAATATTATATTTGCAAAATAATTTGGTGATGAACTAGTTTTTATTTTCTGGACGTAGGCCAATTCCTAATGTTTAATAGTTATTAAAATATCCCTCTGAATGTGTACAGAGCACCGATATATATGTACGAGGTTTAATTGTTACTACCGGGTTACAAAGGCTGTGGCGATGTATTTTATTAGATAAGAATAAAGAGTGTCAGTGGAAATCAGCCCTATCACATTATACAAGAGCCTGGTGCCCAAGACAAGCACTTGTGTCTGTCCTGATGATGGTGTTGCTGTATTTGTTTTCCAATTACATCTTGAGTGAACTCAATAGAGCACGAGGCATGATGGGAGAAATCGCCTTTCCCTGCAATTACTCTTTGTGATCTGCCCAGAAATAGGTGAAGAAACATTGTGAGTTCCCCTCCTCACCTGGTTTCTGAGCACATTCCTTAGTCCTTGCTGAAAGATGAACCTGCACCAGAGGAGCCACCTGGCAGAGCTCTGGGGCCCGCTCCTGTTTCTCACTTGCATGCACAGCAATTACACCACAGAGGAGGATTGATTTCTCCAGCCAATTATGCTTAAACATGCTCAGCTCGTTATCGAGCCACGCTGTAGTTATGTAGAACACTGCTTGTGGGGTACAGCGCTTCCCACCAACGCTAACTGTGGAATGAGTTCTTGCTGTCTTCACAGCGCACAGACGGGGACAGTCCGGGTCTGAGTAACACCCGTGAGGTGGGGAGACAGCATCAGAACTCCTGGTGCCGCAGTCCGGGTCTGAGCAACACACCTGGGGAGGGGAGACAGCATCAGAGCCCTTCGTGCAGCAGTCCAGGTCCGAGTAACACAGCTGGGGTGGGAAGACAGCATCAGAACTCCTGGTGCAGCAGTCCGGGTCTGAGTAACACCCGTGGGGTGGGGAGACAGCATCACAGCCCTTCGTGCAGCATGGATTTGGGTAATTATGGCTGTGCGTCACTCCCTGGAGTACTTGTCAAACAGAATTACAATTTTAAAAGCTCACAAATTTGTTATAGTTTCCTATTTAGCATCTCCAGAAATAACAATCTGTTTGAACAAACATTCAGTTTTTGTCTTTTGGGCAGAAATATAAATACTAGTTTTGTTGGAGAACATCCTCGGCTGCTTCTTTAATATTATGGCAATTAAGACTTTTCTCAGAATTGTGGAATAACTAGTGTAATTTTAGAATTTTCTATTCCATTTTTTGCATTTTATTTAACTGTTTTCTTGTGCTCCTATTACCATTTGTGTAGGGAGGAGGGCTGGTCTGATGACTAATGCAGAAACTGTAGATTCAGAAGATGTGGCTACATGTCACAATTGTGCCAAAGATTTGATTTGCGTTGTTTTGTTTTGGGTTAGGGGGTTTTTGTGGCAAATTATTTAATCTCAGTGTTTCAGTTCTCCAGCTATAAAATGGGAATAATCATGGTGCCTTGTTCCCAGATTTTGCTTATCTTATTGTTGATGACTGCATTCTCTTTGGGACTTAGACTTTCCCTTGCTTAAAGGCTTAACACAAAGAGATCCTAATCTCAGCAACTTTAATACAAATAACAGCTGCAAAAAATAGTGCTATTACTACCTGGGCATCAGCATGACTTGTGACATCAGTGTCATGCTGACAAGCTCCTTACCTCTCAGGATTTGCTTTGCCCATCTCTGCTCCTAATCCTAATGCACTCAGTCCCACTGGTGTGGAAAAACATCTTCATGGATAATACTCCTCCCTCATGAAAGGAGAATTACTCTGGTTTTCTGCCTATCTCTGCTTGCCAGGAGAAGCTGCTGGCACAGCACTCTGCATTGCCATTGCTTGGTTGTTACACTCCAAGAAACCTTTCCTTAGTCCTGGCATTTATTTCTCCAATGTGTGCCCACTTTTAGAGGCTTGGTTCTTTTGAGAAGTGCAACCACCTCTTCTCACTTCTAAGCATTTTCTGCGGCACCTTTCATTAAAGTGGCACAAGGCTTCAGCTCCTCCTGCTCTCCTTTCATCTTCACTGGGTTTATACAGACCCTTCCTCTACCAGCAGCATGAAAATAGCAATCAGCATTGAGCTTATCTGTTTTATTCAGGGCAGAGTTTCCTGAAGCTCTCAATTGAGATTTCAAGACCTTTCCTGGAGGTTCTCGAGGATCATATGCCCTATATTCAGCCCCACAAACGCTGCTGCCATCTCCAGGTGACTGGGCACCAGAGTGGAGCCAGGTTCTGAATAGTTCCCATGGCTGCAACCCTCCTCTCTCCTCAGTGACCTGAAGGATTTCAGAATGGTCTCTTTGGTCTGCAGCATCCTCTGTAGGCGATGTGTAGCCTGCCCTCCTACAGGAACACAGACCAGGAATAATGCCTAGGAACAGGACAGCCTCTGCTACAGTCCTCGTTAGCAAGAGAATGAAACGAGCATTCATTCAGGAGTGGATTTGGCTAGCAAGGCTAAGACACTAAATGACAGTGAAGTCCACCTACCAGAACATGTATTATAGCCTTAAAAGATCTAAAATGATAGAAATGAAAGCTACCATTAAAGAAAATTTAAGGCCAGGTTAAATGCTTTTATGATGGGTAGAAGTATCATAAATTAAAGTATTTCATGGTGTTTATTACAGTTTCAGCCAAAGGAAATAATAAATGCAATGACTGGCTGATTAAAAAAATATCCTATTATTGGGTAAATTATTAGTGGGCAGTGACCCTAATTAACAGGGTAATAAACCTGAAGATTTGCTTATGATGCAGCTGTTGAGACACCATATGGTCCAGGTAGAGTTTTCCCTGAAAATGAGGAGTGCAAGGTTCCCAGAAGAAACAAACCAAACAAGAATTGGTTGATGAGGGTCCCTGGGTTACTGGAACTGACACTGCGCTGTAGGATGCAGACCAGAATTGTCTTGTAAATTTATGGCTTGGGTAATAAGAAGAGGCTACACCATAGCTCTTGTGTAATGCACTGAGCACATGGGGAGGCCCAGATAACAAAGTTCATATCCAAGCTCTTCTGGAAATAAGACTGGCTTCTATTTTCTTTATTGCACTTTGCAATTAACTGAGCAAATGAGTAAACTCATGAACTATCATGTTGCCTTGATAAAATACATAATACAAGGCATTTTTTGAAGGCAAGGGAAAGAAACAATGTTTGTAATAACATTACAATTACATAAGAAACAATTTTGTAATAACAAAATTCAGTGGATCTGAACTTCTTTGCAATCAGTCTCTCCTTTAGGGGATGTCTCCCTTGCAATTTCCCTTTTCCTTGTCATTTATTAGCCTAGGCCTTTCTTTTTAGTTCCTTATCTCTAGGTGATCCTGAGTGGTTTGTACAGTGCCTACAACAACTGGACCCTGCCCCAATTAATGCCTTCATAAGGGTTTTTTTCTGCAACTCATCCTGAAAAACCCAGAGAAATCTCAAGTTGCACTGTTTCTTTGATAAACTATAAACATATTTTCTGGAATTTGTAAGAGCCCAGAAGCATTCTCTGCATTTGTTGATGCATTTTATCTTTAGAAATAATGGCAAACTTTAAAATTGATTATTAGTGCAGGTTTATAGATTCAAGTTAGGGATGATTAATTTAATCATGCCTAGATGTCCAGCTATCTGATTTGCATGTTTAATCTGGTCATCAGATGTCTAAGGGCTATAAAGTGCTCCTGTACTTACTCTGGGTGCAAAACTGATGGATAAAATTAAGGTCATTTTCCAGCATCAGGCCTAATTATGTGCAGGGTGGCCTTCAGGCAGCAAAATTAATCGTGTACATTGAGTGGGACACAACGGAGAGCTCCAAAGCAGAGGGCCATCTCACTGCTGAGATGATTTATTTCACCACAAAATAATGTACAAGTAGGACATTCCCTGGTTCACTCTTCCTTCTCAGCTGCTCCGGGAAAATGTAGTTATTAGAAAAGTCTGCTGTATGGATAGCTGTATGTTCTGAATTTCTCTAGCCATTTTGTGTCTTGGAATTCTTCTTGTTTGAAAATGAT
This sequence comes from Pachycephala philippinensis, assembly GCA_013397055.1. Taxonomy (NCBI): domain Eukaryota; kingdom Metazoa; phylum Chordata; class Aves; order Passeriformes; genus Pachycephala; species Pachycephala philippinensis. The sequence continues at coordinate 34,624 of VWZT01003499.1, read as the reverse complement.
AGGGAAAAATAGAGAATTTTTAATTTGAGTTTTGCCTGTAGTTAGGGATGGAGCGGTCCCCATTGTCTCTGGGGGCTGAATCAAATTCCACTGAAGCTTTTGGAAACTGAAGCTATTCCAAAACCACTAACTGCATGTGAGTGGTTTTGGAATAAGCTACCAATGGCTTAAAATGAAAGCACAGAATTTCTTAGCCAAAAGTTACATTTGGGGAGAGAAATTTATAATTTGACTGTAGTTCACAAATTTATTGATGAATGGAGAAGGTTTTAAGGCAAACTCTTTGGAATATGGGTGATGCCTTATATGTAAGCAGTTTCACAGCATTTTTCCTCACAAAAATAACTTATCAAGGCAAACCAATATTTTTATTGCAGCCATTCCTTGGCAAAAATCCCTGCTTCCCATAATGCCACCTGACATTGCTTGCCCTGTGAAATTTTTACTGCTACTGTGACTATCCAAAGAAATTGCCATAAAATAGCCATTAATACTGTTCAGCAGCACCCCGCAGTATCTGGGGCTGTGATCAAACAGATAGCTGTGTGTAACACATTTCAGTGGTTTCGGGACCTTGGATGTGCTGCATGCCCCACTGACAGCACTGGCATGGCTGGGATCTTGTGCTGGATTTCCTGCCCCTGGTACCTGAGGCTCCACTTCCTGCTGAAATTTAGAGGCAACAGAGGAGCATCATCTTCATCATCTGTGTGCGTGTGTGTATAAGTACAATAATGTTTGCAAAGCTTTCATGCACTTCCTCCGTCTGCTGCCTCCTTCCCCAGTGATTCAGTCACTTCATATTGTAATACTTTGTTGACTATTGATTTTTGGTTAAGGTTGGAGCCCAGTACAACTGTATGAGCATTCGTTGGCTTTAATTTGATGTTATGCTGCTGCCTTCCATTCCATATTGACAGGCATCCTCTTATTTTCAGATTGGTGTCCATTCACTGATGAACGCGCACTAGGGGGATCATGACCTTTTCTCTTATCTGGACAGCTCTTGGCTTCATGAACATTTTTTGCTGCAGGGTGTTATTAACAACAGGGTGATAGAACAAAGAAATGAAGCAATGGGAAGCACATCAATGTATGAAATTTGCTTTATTAGGATTCCCCTGAGGCCAGAGCAGTCCCTAATTACAGAGGTGTTACATCCCTTCTTGGGATAACAAACTATATTTTTATCAGTAATGAGAGCATGATTTTGAAATCACTGTGTGGTCATCCTCCCACTGTACAGATGCCTGTTAATGCACATTTTCCCAGATACTGATTTTGAGAGAAACATACAACAAAAGGAAAGCTAGAATCTGTGAAATTACCTACCTCCAATTGAAGAAAGCATCATGCTTTACAATGTATGTATTTTGGATTTTGAGCTCTCCTGCAATTCTGTTTCACTCTTCAGGAATGCAGTGTAATTTGTAAAATAACCCAGTTTGTTAATATGCTTATGCAGAGTCCAGGCCACAATGCATTGGTGATGTGAGTGAGTCTCTTGTAGCATCAGGATGCTCTGTTTTTTTCGTCACAGAAATCTCATCTGAGCATGCTTGAGAGGTGAGCTGGCATACTGAATTTCCAGGAATAGGTCTTGGTTGATAATTCTCAGATTCTTCATTCCATCTCCACGTGACTGCAGAATATTCTGTTTTAATCTTTTGGCCCTCCTGCTCCCAGGCTTCTGATACAGACCAAAGACAAAATGAAAAGAAACAAAAATGTTTATTTTGCACACACATGCTTATTATAACCCATACAGCTTGTAAAAGTGTGAGCTCTGCAGAGCTCAGCTTGGCCTGCACAAGCTGCACGTGCTCCCAGGCACGGGAGACTGAGAGGCACCACTGCCCGAGCTGGAATCTGCTGATTCCCCCAGAAGTGGCCCCTGTGCTGCTGCCACAGCCTCTGACTTCTCATGTCAGTGTCCCTCGATGGGCAGTGTCCATGGTGAGCAGTGTCCCTCGGTGGGCAGTGTCCATGGTGAGCAGTGTCCGTGGTGGGCAGTGTCCCTCGATGGGCAGTGTCCGTGGTGGGCAGTGTCCATGGTGGGCAGTGTCCCTTGGTGGGCAGTGTCCATGGTGGGCAGTGTCCATGGTGGGCAGCTTGGCCCAGCTGAAGGCTTTTCGTTTACAGACCTGAAAAAAAAGCAGGTAATCAAAAATCCAAACAAAAAACCCACAGAGAACACAGGAGCCAATGTGAGCAATTCCACTATGAGAGCATCCTCAAAGATTTCTGTTGGCTCTGTTCCTGCTCAGGCTGCTGTGTCCCTGCCTCCCCAGGCTGTGGTGGCAGCGCTGGGTGACAGAGCCTGTCCCTGGCACCAGCCCTGCTGGGCTCTCACCAGCTTTGTGCCTCCAGCTCCTTTAGGGTGTTTCCCTTTGCCCTCTCTTGGGCTGACCCAGCGCCTCACCCTTCAGCATCAACCAGCTTTGGCAGGAGGTGGAAGAGATTTTCGCTCAGAGCAAGGCCCTGTGGGGCAGATTGCAGCTCTAGAAGGGCACAGTAGGTGGTAAAATGGCATCTCTGCTTTAATCTGATCTTAGAGGTAGTTCTTTGGTTATAATTGAAAAATCAGAAAATCTAGCAAAGACCTTTTAAAGTTCTTCATTACATCAAGATTTATTGAAATCTTCTGTTTTCTTGCCACTCTCTTTGCTGTTAATTAAAAAATTGTGGGAAATAAAACAAAAAACAACCTGTCTTTAATTGGTGAAATGTTTTATAAGTGTTCCTAACTGCATTGTAAATTGAGACTTACACTGTGTCTCCTTCAGCTCATAAATACTTTTCCTCAACAATAAAAAGATTGTAAAGGATGGAAGTGCTCCCATGTGTTTCAAAACTCTGATGGCAGTCCTGGACACTGCTTTGTAAAAATATGTCTGGCCAGAGAAGGGGAGAAAATTTTTAGAGCTCAGTAAGTAGGACCCTCATTTGGGTGAGGGGACAGGAATTGCTCTGCCTGGTTTCATGTATGATTATTTACGTGAGAGAAAAAGGTTTTGAAAGGTGAGATCATGGAGGTTTTGAAAGGTGAGATCATGGGAACCTCCCCTGAAAAGGTCCTGTGTGAACAGGGTAAGTCCCTCACCTGGGACCCGAGGAGGACAGGTCCCTGTCCTTGCCCTGGGCAGCTCCAGGACTGGTCCCAGCTCCAGCCCTGAGGTGCTGCCTTCCCCCAGCTCCCCAGGGAGCTGCCTCTGTGCTGCCAGAACACTCTCCCTGCTGCTTAGGACAGACTTCTTTCTTTCCAAAGTGCTTTTCATTCAAAATGCCAGAAAGTGAAAGAAAAGTTTTGCTCAGCCTGAAATTTTTGGAAGTATAAGAAAAAAAAAATACAGTGTAAATAGAATCGTGGTTCTGTTTTGTTAGATGATTCAAACTTAATGTCAGAGAGGGACCTACATATGCAAGCACTGCTCTGTGCTCATTATGCTTTTTGAGGATTCTGGTAGTTCTTTTATATCTGCTGTGTACTTCACCCGCGATTGCATTGCAGGCAGTTCCCTCTCTCTGACAATAATTCAGTCAGCCAAATACAAATCAAAGAAAACACTTAAGTGGCTCATTTCATTCTAAAAGAAAAATGATACCAGTAAAAATATTTGGCTTTAGCCCTCTTCTGCCCCAGAAGCTCCTTTCAGTCTCTTTTCTCTCTCCCCAGATAGTTGTTTATTCAATATTAAGCTCTCCCTTCCCAGAAGACCAAAGCATCCACATTCACACTTCAGCAGCAGCATTGTGATTCAGTAATGAGGATGAAATGCTTTAGGGATCCTGTGCTCATTGAAAGGCTGAAGCTAAACCAATCTCCTTGGTAAGAAGATGACTTTGTTCGGCCAACAAATATCTCTTTACCGGGCTTCTAAAGCCCACCCTAACTACCAGAGAGAATGCTAATTAAAAGATGAGGATGTAATTGCACGAGACAAGTAATTTTTATTGAGTAATTTTTCAGTGTTAGGTGGGCAGAAACAGCAGAGTCTCCTATTAGCGTTAAGGAAAGATGCACAGCTGAATCCCAGAACCTGATAATGAAAGTTTTCCTCTTTATTGTAACAGTTAAGGGACATGAAATGCCTCTGCAGTTAAAATACAATTAAATCCTTTCCTTTTTTTAGATGACTGACAGATTTACAGAGCACTTTACCCTCAAATATGTATCTTTACACTTAGTGTACCTGTGAACACAGCATTCACTGGTAGCATTCAAAGTACAGAGAAAAAACACATACTTACGTGCAGAAAAAGAGCTTTAGGTGGCTGAACTTTCAGATAAAAGAAGTGGTTCCAGCACTAAAAGGGAAGGAGGGAAAGAATGTACAGCATCTTCTGTTGTATGCCTGTATTGTGTCATGAAAGGAAAATGGTGAAAGCAAGGGAAAGAGAGCAACACTCCACAGTCAGGTGGTTGTTTCTGTTTTGGGGTATAATCTGATTTAAAAGCAAAATTTGAAGTTCCTTTTGTTTAAAACCATTTGATAGTGAGATTATATTGGAGCCAAGGATATGCCCGAATCTATAATCTACTGTAATGCAGTACAGGTTATTAAAACAATGTCTAGGATTGCAGGCTCAAAATTTCATCTTAAGTGCCATGGGACATTCACTTTGTCTCCTTATAACCCCACAAACATGGGAAGTTTCCTCTTTTAATGTAGCAGTTAATTCAAACATTGGGGTGTATTTAACGTTGAGGGCTCAGGTCTGTGTGTGATGGAACACAAGCCCTCACAAAACAAGAGGGAATGGCTGTGTCCTGCTCAGGCAGTGGGCACTCAGGAAGGCACAGGGCTGGGAAGGATCTGTTTTCCTTTCCCCAGTGCTGGCAGTGTGTCCAGCACTGGAACTGGTGCCTGGGGAGATGGGATTGCTTTCCCAAGGAGTCCATGGATTGTGCCGAGGGCACCAGGCACGATGTTCCTTGGAATGTGTCAGCAGTGAAGTCCCAGGTCGGCAGGGGTTCTGGAGAACAGGAATGCTGCAGGACGTGGCAAAACCCCCCCACCTGGGCTGCCACGGGCTGAGGGTGTCTGGTGGCACCCCCACCTTGGGCAGCACGCACTGGGGAGAGAGGTGCATCACCTCCCCAGGTGGTGAAACTGCCAGAATAAGAATTTGGCCAGGTAACTGGAGATACTGTTCATCTTCTGTCAAAAACAGTCACAGGAACTGCAGTGAATACAGCTGGCAGAGGGGCTAAAAATAGCAGCAAGCCCACTAACATTATATCGAAATATTGGTTCAGCACTGATTAACTCTCTGCTGCTCACCACCCAGTATTGAGCTGCTGCAGCTCCAGTGTCTTCCTCAGCCTCACAGCAATATAGAATGTGGCTTGTTAAAATAAAAAGCTCTGCTTTAGGTAACTAAAAAATAATTTGTTTTCTATGCAAGAAAACACTTACAAAAATGGGTTGTCTTGGAATTTCAGCTGTGGGCAAGGGAAAATCCCCCTCACTCTCCTGTGTGATGCTGGGAATCTTTCCTTTGGCTCTGGAATGTTTGCAGCACCTGGCGTGGTCTGAGCTGAGAGCTCAGTGTCTTGCAAGGTTTGAGTTGTCCTGAAGGGCCAGGGCTGAAGGGGAGAGAGGCTTCTGTAGCAACTGGCCTGTCATGCCATAAGCAGCCTTAAAGCTGGTTTTCCTCTTAAAATGGACAAGAGGGATCTCTTCTGTATTAACCTGTGCAAGATTATGGAAAGCTGCTTTACCTTGATATGGAGTAAAGTGCAGTAAAAAGAGGTGCTGTGTGTTATTTTCAAACCATGACCAAATGAATCACTGGTGCTATCAGTTTAGGTGCAATGAATAAAAAATAAATTAAGTCAGTCAAATATTTAGTATCGACAAAACAGGGAATCTATATAATCTAAAATAAAGACAAAACAAATGTGCCAGATCCGTAAAAAACATATCTGGGTTTCAGGGCAAGCTTTCACTTACTTATTTTATTTACTTATCTAATTGACACGTTACATTGAAATGCCTGAGATACTTGGAACACGTGGATGATTCACTGCACCCAAATTTAAGTTGGATCTTAAAGAGCATTATTATCCTTGGAGCTCCTGAGGCTTCCCAGTGCTGGAACTCCTGCAACAGCCAGCTTGTGATGAACAGCAGCAATCCCAAAAGCATCTTACTATAAGCATGCTCACTATAGAGCAAAGATGCTCACTGATTTAGGGGAGGAAGGGGTTGGTACTTCACTTGGTGCATGTTGCCTTCAGCTAGGTTTTGTACAAGGTCTGAACACAACTTGCATTCATTTTAGCTTTCACAAGGACTGAGAAGAGGTGAAAATGAATCTGAGACTAGGGCACATGACCAGAGGATGAAGGCATTTATGATGCAGGAAGAGAAAAATTTAGAGCTAACTCAGTAATATCCAGGCCAAAAACTTCCTGCTGAAGCCTGAGATAAAAGTGTTTGTACAAACTGGCAGTGGTACTGTACCATCATGAGGGTGGCCAAAAAATGTTTGCTGTGATGCAGATTTCTAGAAGTGCCTGAAGCAAGGCCCAGTTATTTTTATTTGGCTTGTGAGTTGAACCCTTCAGTTTGCTAGGCACCTCCTACAGGATTATAAATCCTTCCAGATTCTGTTGGCATCAGATAAACTCAAGGACAATCAACACTCTCAGGATACATTTTTTCAAAGCACTCAGCATTGAATTAAATGGTTGCCAGGCTGGCTAACATTGGGTGTCTTGAAAAAATCTATCTGCAGCTACAAGCTATAAATATCAACCATTTTGTAATAATCTTTGAAAACACAGGTCTTACAGACCAATGGTACTGGCAGAGGCTCCAGGGCCCAGGAGCTCTCAGCCAAGGAGAGAGGTCAGAAGCCTGCCCCACACACACTGCCAGCCTTTCTCTTTCCATCCACACCTAGTACTTGTCACCATGAGGCTGCTGTGGTCACAGCAGCACAGACAGCACCCTTTGAAATCATTATTGCAAACACCATTTTAAAGCTTATTTTCAAAATGAGATGCTATGTTTTAATGACAACCTTTGTAGCTTAGCCAGGACACAGCTTGGATGGGCTTGGGGATGCTAATTTATGTAAAATATATCATGCTTCAACAAAACTCAAGTATTCATTCAAAAAATCTCATCTGATTTCCCAGCATTAAATTAATCATATCTGTCACTCCACATCAGCTAACATTTGATAGACTTAATTTTGCTTTCTTGCTGGTTCCGTGGGAGAGTTGAGGCAGTGAGCAAGGGGTAGCACTGCTGGTCCTGGTCTGTGTGCAGAGCTATGTTTATATAAACAGCGAGATCTGCAACTCCGTATCTGAGCAGACATCGGCAGAGGAAGCCACACAAAGGTGTAGCAATAGATTCATGATTGTGCTGAAAAGGCTTTTTTTGTGACTGTGAGGTGCTTGCAGTTTGTTCCTCTACAGAAACCACTGCAAAAAAGCTACTTTTGAACTGAGTGATTAAATACCAGGTTTGAGGTCTGACATTCATGTCATAGCTGTAACATTCTGTTGAACTTGACTGAAACTGTTGAAATTTTTTACTGTGCTGTGTTTTACAGAAAAAACACATAACAAAACATGCAGCTTAGGGCTTCCCCTGCATTCATCCTGCATCAGTAAAGCCTCACCAAAGTCAGCCCACGCAGCTGTAGAACAAAATTAGGTACAAGCAGATGAGGGTTAAAAGCAAAATAGTGGTAATATCTCAGGTAATTTACACGTTAAAGAGCGCTGTGCAATGAATTACGATGTCATGTCAGCAGCCACGCTCCGACCCCAAATCTGCCAATCATTATAAAGCTGAGTTTGTTGGGCCTTAGATACAGGGACCTCACCAAGCGCCTCGGGCAACATCCATACTTATTAGACAGCGCGGGCCCCAGGGAGCTTTTCGGAGCGCGGCCCTCGCCACCTGGCCGGAGCACGGAGTAATGAAAGGCAGCAGCACAACAAAGCGCAGCGGCTCCGGCCCTGGCTGCCGGGGCAGCGGCCGCGGTCCCCGGGGACACGCGGACACCTTGGGTCTGGGTTTGGGTTTCACATCCCCTGCGCTCAGCGCTTCTGCCAGGAGCTGTTCGGAGCCTGCAGCACCCGCGCTCCACCGAGCAGCGATGGGGGCTGCTGGGGATGGACGGGGCTGGGGATGGACAGGGCCGGGGATGGACGGGGCTGGGGATGGACAGAGCTGGGGATGGACAGAGCTGGGGATGGACGGGGCCGCGGATGGACAGAGCTGGGGATGGACACGAG
>VWZT01003499.1:900-25645 GCA_013397055.1 Pachycephala philippinensis | reverse complement strand
GGTGCCCGGGGGTGCCGCGGCAGCTGCAGGCTCGGTATCGATCCCGGCCCCTGCTGTGCTGGCAGCCGGGACTAGAGGGAGCCCTCGGCGCGGGCTGCGGCCGGCAGCGGCGGGAGGAGGAGGAGGAGGAGGAGGAGGGCGTCTAGCAGGACTGAGCGTAAAGGCAGAGCTGAGATTTTCCTGAGCCTTTTCTTCGCTCTCTTAGTAGTGAATATGGTCAAGAAAAAATGCCTGCGTGATGCAGGTTTTGCAGATAATTTTATACTCTGCTCATGGAAAGGATTGGAAATAAATCAGAAAAGCAATTTTGAAAGCTGAAAAAAATACCTAAAATTCTTATTCGTGTCACAGGCAACAGGACGCTTTCTTTCTATGCATTTATTCACTGTTGTGTAGGGTACAGTAATATTTACAGATTTTTTTTCCCCCTAGTTAGAGCAGTTTGTCAGTACAGTCTACCATTGTTTTTTTTTTAATTTTTTAACCCCTTCTACAACCTGCTTTGTAATATAATGACTAGCTTTAAATCCTTCAGAGTGGAGGACTTAAACATAAAGCCTAGCACGAAGTTATACTTTAGCAATTCAGCCTGGGAGATGAAGTAAATTTTGTTTTCTGTTTGGAGTGGGCTGGGGCAGAGGAACATCCATGAGGAGGGAGATACCATGCTAAGCACAGGGGCTGTCAGTTCTGCCTCCTTTATCTGATCACCTTATTTTTCCTCTCTTTTGAAATACTGTGGGAAGCACTTGCTCCGTCACTGTTTGGTTTTTACACATCGGTATTGATAAAATCCAAATCCAGTGAACTGTTTATCTGTTAGCAGATTGCAGCTATATTCAAGGCACTTTTGGATTTAATATTAGAGACAGTGCAACAATAATAATGAATACAGTTTTTTCCCGATTTAACCATATCTATATGCATTTTTAAGTGCATATCAACAAGGGCAGCGGTAACCAGAGACAGTTAACACTTCCTACAGGCTTTTTAAACCTCCCCATTGCTGTTTATCTGCCTTTCAGAGGCAGAAAGAGCACGAATAGGATGGGGTGTGTGAGAACAATTCTATAAAAGATTATCTTGCACACAAAGCGAATGGCCCTGCCCCCATTGTGAGGGCAGAGATTCCCCCGAGATTAGGAGAGGAGGAATTGCTTGTGGTCAGAAGAGGCAGGAGAACAATAGAGCCCAAAATGGGCAGCAGCAGCAGCGGCAGTCGCTGAGGTGGGTGGGAAGAGTGGCCAAATGGCCACTGCAGGCTATGTGGTGTTGTCACTGACACCAGAAATGGCTCAAAGGTCTCAAATTAGCAATTGTTATGATTAGCAGGTGGTTTGAGAGATAGGAGGTCTGGAGAAGTGATTGGTGCTTTAGACATCACATGCTATCTGGTCCAAAACCCTCCTCACTTGCTCATTAACAGAGAATTATGAAATTACTTAAAGGAAAACAATTCTAATGAAAAATAGAGTGTTACAGAAATCAATTCCTTAAAGGGGTCATGACTTTTTATAAAAGTATTACAATTCCAGCAGATTTTATTTTTGTGAAGGAATTTTGTTGGGAAATTTGGCAGGGAAACCAACGTTATACAACAGTATTTCATCTGACCAGGAAAAAGTGATAGAATTATTCTAACACTGCATTCCTTTCATGAATAACTCATGTATTTAGATTGTGAATCTGCTCCTAAGAGAGGTCCAAAGACTCATGGCTCAAAACCAAATTTATAAGAATCAAAGCTCAGAAGCATTTTTGTCCAGAGACTGGTACAGTTTAATCTACTGCACTAAAGGAAAATCACATAAACAAAACATGCATCCTCTTCTATTTCCTGACTTTGAAGATAAACTCAAGGATGTCACTGGCTCTTTTAAAAGCTAGGACTGGATTCTCCAATTTCATGGATGTGCAGATACCAATACTCTCCTGAGGACTGTCTGTGTTCCAGACCCAAAATCTGGAGCACAGCAAGTCCAAAGACACTCTTGAAATAAAATCCATTCACACATGACCAGCCTGCTCTTCCCTTTCTTAGGGCTTACCCTGCCTACTCCCATTTCCACACCAGAGAGCAATGGCTCGTACCCAGACTCAATGAGCACTCCCTGAGTGACCTGCAGAATCCTGTCCTGTACCTGCTAGGGGAGTTCAGTCTGCCAAACCATCTCCAGCTAGGAAGTTTTTTACAGTACTTTATGTGTAATTGGGATTTTGGTGTTCCTGAAATGTGACAGAAAATACCAAGCTGACTGCATTAGTGCTGGACTATATCACTGCTGTTTTTTCATGTGCTCCAGGCCATTGGGCAACTGTGAGACCCTCTTTGCATTTGCCAGAACTAGCTTTAAAGGTACACTCTGAAAGCAAAAACCTCAGTGTCCCGTCCCTAATGCCAAGAAACCTGACAGTAACTGCTCTGCCATTAGCTCAAAAATCAGATTGACATATCCAGTACTGGTGGTTACTTTGGAAAATATTAGCTCCACTGTCAAGAAAGTCACAGCTCCCACTCTGCTCCCAGATCCTTCTGGGTACAACCAAGAGGAGCCTGAGAACAGCTCTGAGCAGGAAAGGGGTGGCAGTCCAAAGTGATGTCCCTTAAATTTTAGAATTAGGCATCTGGAATGTCGCGGGATATATCTGCAAGCTGAGAGAACTCCTGAGAGAGGAGAGATGGGCAGTGTGGCAAAGCAAGGTTTGCTTGCAGGCTCATTGAATAGGCACAAATAAACCTTCTGTCTGGGCTCGGTGAATGAGCTGAATGAGCAGCTCAGCTGCAATGCCACAGGAAGTGAATGGAACGGGTTAAAATGGGAGAACATAAAGAGTGTGAAGGACGATGAAGAAATGCCAGGTTTTACAGTTTTTGTTCTCGTAATTATTGATTTGCCAACATAAACAGTGCAAAAGTAGTTGTGTATGTATTCTAGAGTTATGATATGGGTATTTAATGAGAAGGTTTGTTAAAATATCTTAGAATTAAATATTACAGTATTTGCAGTAACCCTGCCATTAAAGATACTGTTTTTCCTAAAGGTGTCTTTTGGTGAAGCCTCCATGGCAAACCCTTTGTTTTATGTTCAGTGAAGCCAGAGGTGTTATTTCTCACAAATGAGATAATTTCTAACTCAAAATGATATATTCATAATCGTATATATTCTAAATAAACTCTCGTCAAAACCCTGCAATTTCCCCATCTTTCTGTCATATAATTTATGCTTGCAGCTTGAAGACAGAAAATGATGCTGCAGGTACATGCCTGAGTATTTTTTTCCTTTGCTGGGAAGTTGGGTGTGAAGGTATCTGGACTTGTACTCGTAAATTAAGGGCAAGAACCCAAAATCTAGGGCAAGTAAAGTGACAAAAGCCACTCTTCCTTTTGAAATCATTTACTATAAAACAAAGCTATAATCAATTACTGTTGATTAAATCTTTCATGTCAAATAATTTTTATCCCTGCTGTTTGTTTCTGAAAAAATTGTTCTTTGTTCTGTTTTATTTTTATTATACTTGGAGAAAAAAACAGTACAGTAATGGTTGTAGTATATCTACCTGCAATTATTTTTCCTATTTCTTTCTGCTAAAACCAGGGACATTATCACAGTTTTCCAGTGCTCCTGCTTCCCTTCCCACTGGGGCTGACATAGAACTTCTGTTGGCCTCTGCTCCTGTCCCGTAACCACCCAGGTGTCCTCAGGGCCAAGCTGAGAACTTGGGCTTCTTCCTGATCCCCCACTTTTCCTTCCTGTGCTTTTTTTGCTTTGTTTATCAATGTACACACCGAGCACAGGAAAACCTTCTGTGATTTTTTCAAGCTGTTGCAATTGAAGCATAGTTTTTGTGTCATAACACGACAGAAAGGAGTGTTAATGAGCAGGGAGGTGGGAGGCTTCCTTGTGCTCTTGCTTTTCTCTAAGTCAGAGGAAGTGCGGAAAATCTTGATTTTAAAAGATAGGTGTCCTGGGGGTCATTTCTAACAAAACATGGGATTTCCCCCTGCCCAGCATTTATAAAAGTTCCCAAACCTGGTAAAAGCCAAGCTGTGTACTGCACTGACCTTTTCTCCTGTGGTGAAAGAGAGCAAACCTCACCTGAGGGGTGATACCAGCGGCACCCACGCTCCAAAGTGAATGAGAACGAAGCCTCAGTCATGGAAATGGGAGCTTTAAACTCCTTTCTCTGAGTTTAGGCAGGTACCTTCCTTCTGTTCTTCTATTTCACCAGTTTTATTCTGAGGTTTGGATGGGTGGGAATCTGCAGGTTACAGGATTCTGTCTTGTTGCAGAAAATATCAGCCAAGCCTGGGAAGTTGTTTACCCTAGAATACACAAACCTTGGGTCCGATGATTTGGAAAATGCAAATTTTTATGATCTACCTTGATGCTTATCTTATGCCCTTCTGTGGGAAAGAATGACAAGGATTTACCTAAACCAGAAGAAATATATTTTAACTCTTAATTCCAAAAAAGAAATAAGGCCTAAATCTCCTGTTTAAAATTTGTTTACAGACACTAGAAATTTCAGCCCCAAACGATGACGTTTTGAGAAAGCTGTGGGAAAAGTTGAAAAGGAAACTGCTTTGCAGATCTCTGCTGCTGCAGCTGCTGTTATGGACATCCAGCAAAGTGTGTAGAATGAAACAGCACCAATAATCCTCATAAAAAATTCATAATGGATGCAGGGTTTTGAAACTTTTCTACCCTGAGAGGATTTTATTTGCTTGGTCCATAGTGGAATACATGAGGGCTCATCAAATGCCTGAGAACAATAAATAGGGAAGTAAGAGAAATTACAGTTTTTCTTTAGTCTTTAGATGGTTGAAGTTATTTATCTGTTTTTGTCACTATTCTCCACTATTTTGTGTCATATTTAATTCGATTTCTATCAAAAGAAGCATACAATAAAGGAGCATGATTAGAAAACTCAACTTGCTAAAGCCAATTTGCTGCCATCTATAGATTTTTGACTAGAATTCAAAGTGAGTGTTACAAAGAATTAAGAAAAATATTTTCCTTGTAAGAAATCTGGATGAGGATGAGATGTTTGAAAATAATACCTTTAAGTGAGGCATCAACCTTTTTTCCCCAGACCTCCAGACATTTTGAGTACTACTGCTCAAAAGACTGTCATTGGCTGGGAATTAGAGTGCTTTGTGCTTTTGTGACAGACCCTTCTTTGCTCAGGATGCTGTGACAACGAAAAGAAACTGTAAATTTTGTTTAGATGTACCTGGAAGTTTCCCCTTTTGAAGGAGGTAGAAGCAAAATTAGAATGAAAACAAGAACGTGTAGAGGGGCTCCCAGTCCTCTAAGCTGGGGAGAAACTGGGCAGAGGGACTGGGCCTGAGCCTTTCTGTGTTGAGCAGTTAAAATACATTCAGAATTCAAAAGCAAATTAAGCACACTTTAATTTGAACAAGGAGAGAGGGAAATCTTGCAGGATATGGGTGTAGGAATGTACCTGGAGTGCTGCATGGGAAATAGGAAACTCTGAGGGTGCTCAGCTCAGAGGAGGATGGAGGAAGCAGGAGGAGAAAGTGAAAAGAGAACTTTATATTTCAATGGCAGAGAGAAGTTCAGAATACCACTGAGGTTCAAAGAAGCTGGACAACTGGAGATTTTTGTTGATGGAAGGGATATGGAAGGTGAAATTGAGATAGAACCTTGAGCCAGAATGTTAAGATGTGAAAACTAACCCAAAAGGATCAAAATCCGTAACTCTGGAGTTCATTCAGTGTCCCAAGAACAGGAGGTCTGACCAGGAGCTCTTAGTCCTCATTTCCCTGTGCAGAACTGCGTTGGCTTAATGCAGCAGATTTGGTTCAAACCACTGCTGCTGAGAGCAGAACTCCACTAATGCCTGGGCAGGAGATTATTCAGGGTTCAGCATTTTCAGAGATCCAGCATTAGGGAGACTGAACACCAACTGATCAGAGACTTTGCAGGTCACATTTTCAGACATTTCACTCTTTGTAGGGAAGTATGACCTTGCTTTAGAATGTGAGATAATACACAAATGGTCAAAACAGGAGGAAAAAAACCAAAACACATCGGAGTAAGCAAAATCTGAAATTTATTCAAAGCATCCAGTTCCAGTTCGTATTTATGGAAGTACACGTGCTGTAAGTGCACTTACATAAAAGATGTATTTATCTACACATGTGGCTAGTGATGCTTTAGTTTAAAAAAAATATGTACTTTCCCTCTCTTTTTTAACCTTATCTGTGCATTCTTGGGTCATGTAGCCTTTGTGCTGACTCTAGACAAAAATCCTCCTTTGATGGAGGATACATGCTGAAAGGTAGAATTCTGAATTATGTTCTCTAAATTATCCCGTGCTCAGAGAGCAAGTATTGATTTTAAAAATGACTGAGCCAGACCTCGCATTGCAGTCCCCCCAAAGCACAACAAACAGCAGTCATGTGTTCAGCTACCAAGAGGCCACTGTGCTGGCATTGTTTCAAAAAATCAGAAAGTCATCAATCAACCAAATAGTAATCGGAATAAGTACATGGTATCTAAAGACACATTTTATCCAGTTACATGCTCCAATTCAGTTAGCGACGAGGAGAATTAGAACAATATTGGGCCCATTAACAAGCCTACCTTGGGAACTGGGAGCTCTTATTTATTTTGCTGCCTTGTGTAAAAGAATGAGGAGAATTTCATCTGCATAGTTAAGCATTCAGTAACTTCCCACAATAAATAACCCAGCATCTCTCCGTGCTGGAATGTTTTCCATGGATCCTGATTGAGAACACAGAATTTTACTGTAATTGGTTTCTGTACCTTTCAAATGGTTTGGACACAATTGTGTTTCAGAGGAAGATTTTTATTTTTTTCTTCAGGTGCCGTTAGTCACCGGTGCCACAATGAAACTTCACAAGCAATCAGATTATCAGAATCAGTGTATTCAAAACATCGTTGAGTTCTATTTTAATGATACGATTTAAGGAGCAACGCAAAAAGCACGGTTTAGAATTTCAGTCTTGCACAATTCAATTGAATCAATAAACTACGGAGTTTCTATGAGGATGCACTTCACAATAATACAAAATACACCATTTCCAAAGAAATACATGGCTGAAAAAATACACCGTTCAAGTGAATGCTCCAGCTCTGTGTATTTATGGCTGTCTTTTGGGAGATACAAGAGAGGAACAGACAGATTATACAAAATGCTTTGTAAGTTAAGGTAATAGCTCATACAATTACGATGTTTCAAATTTTTAGTATTGCTATATAGCACTTCCCATAATGAAATCTCTGATTTTTAGGTTTAGAACTCTCAAGCTCTGATTGCTATTAAATATAACACAGGGTTTTCACTGTAGAGGGAATTTATTTAGAACTATTGTATTTCAGTAAATCTGGAGTTTCCTAATGAAAGAAAAGGAGGTACATGTGTGCTTAAGATGCTATAGTGCTATCTCCTAAGAGCTAGGGTGAATTTTACATTTAAATTTCACATACATTTTAAGTGTCTGGAGGAGAAAAAGTTTTGCTGTATTCTTACTAGCCATAAATACAAATGAGTTCATGGTTTTTTTCCTTGGAGCACCCCACCTGTCTGGGTTGTGTAATTATGTATGAAAGCTGCGGATTTTTATTTACATTAATTTGTAGGAGTTTGCTGTAATTCGAGTTTAGTTCGAGTTTGTATCACACAGCCACTCCCTGCTCTTTGTCTCCTCAGCTTTCAGAGATGGCAAGGTTGAAGGAGTGGAGCTTTAATTGCCCTCTCACCACAGGAAAGGGTGGCTTTTCCAAATCCGAGTTCACAAAACGGAGCTGGAGGAATCAGAATTAATCTGTGTGATACCTGGCACTGCACTCAGCTACTCGAGGGTCATCACCTTAACGTGCTGTGAAGTCCCATCCCTCTCAAAAGCCCTTAATTCTGTCCTTTCTCCTTGGGAAACAGCGGCTCCTGGGCATCACTGGAGCCAGGTGAACGAGCTGGACAGAGGTGATGCTGAAAGGAAACGTTTTGATTTTGCTTTGCCATGCAGGGCTCTGGCAAACATCCAGAGGGAGCATTGCTGGTGTGTTCCACATGGCTGTGCACTGAGGGAACAGCAGCCACAAAGGAGACCCGGGGTGGTTCCTCCTCACTGCTTCCAGTGAAAATGCAGTTTTGAGGATCTGGAGTGTAGGTAGGATGTCCAGGTCTGCTCAGGAACTTTTTGATCTGTCCTTCTCCAGATATTCAAGGGCAGTGGAAAACGCAGCCTGTGTGGCTCAGAAGTTCAATCCGTTGTAAGCAGGGATTCTTGTTTCTTTCAAGAACCATAGTGCTCTTCAAAGTTCCAGTTCAACTAAATATGCATTAATAATAAAACTAAATAAGGTTTACTTTAATAGTTTTGTAGAGGTATAAATCATTTTATGCCTTTGCTCTTTAGGTCTCATTTCAGGGTGTTTTCCTCCTCTGACGTGGGTGTCTGTCTCTGCATACATTTTTCTGGCTTCACTGAGATGTTGCCAGAAGACTCTGCCCTGTTGAAAAAGAATTTTACAATACCTGAAGGGCACTTGAAGCACAGAAATCAGAGCTTTTCAGTTGACTCTTATTAATACTGTCTAACTTAAGCTCATTTGGGCCACGTCACAGTTATCCAGACATTTTACCCCAGATTTGCTGTTTGATCACATGAATAATGATTAACTGGAGGGAGAGCTGTTTTGGTGTGTGGGTTTTGGCAGCAGGAGCCATCACAGGGCAGAACATGGTGCTCAGCTTACAGACATGAGAGTAGAAATCATTTCAGGCAGTGTCAGCTGCAACACTGAGCTCATACCACCTCTAGGAAAATGAATCGTTATTCTGTGAAACAGAAATACAGAATTTTAAACGTTTGTCTTTGCTTTGCGTGAAAGTAGGTTTCTACAGCAATTTGCATTTTCCCATTTCCCCCTTCCACAGTCTGAAGAACTAGCCATCAGAAAAAAATAGTTCCTACGTACAGTGATCAACCTGTATGGAAAAGGAAATTAGGAAAGCCTTGGAAAAATCCAACTAACAATGCAGAGGTGCTTCATTGTGTGTTCTGGGGATTGTCCAAAAAAGGCAAAGTGAGACACACTTTTTAAAGGACAACTGGCTGATAGTCAGGGTTTTATTTTCCTTTCCAGTTCACAACAGACATTTTTTCTCTTCCTACAGTGTTGAGCTGACAAGTTTGTCTCTGAAGTAATAGTTTTGTAAGAGCCTTGAGTTTTTCGTGTTTGTAATTTGGGAGTAAGGAGGGCAGGAGAAGGAGAAGGAAAAAGTAGAGGTAGTGTAATTCTTACCTGTTTTGAAGTCCCATATGTTACCTAAAAATAACTCTTTGTGGAAACTACCTGCTTTCCAATACCCTTAAATCCCAAACAAAACTTACATGAACTCCAGGGTAAGCATGGATGCAATGTTGGGTAAAGGAGGTATTTTCCATTAAAGTAGAACTCCTAAGGCTTCATGGAGTAAATTTAGGCCAGCTGATGAGGGCAAAAGTTAGTCCCTGACCCCTTACCAGGACCTGCACCTGCCCAGTCTCTCTGGGCCCGTTAGTGAGGACCAAGCAGCCACCAAACCCTCCTGGATTTGTGTTCAGCCTATCCAGATCTGTCAGGAGAGCAGGGGGAGGCAGGACTGGCCATGTTCCCACACTGAGCCATCCTTCCCTCTGGGTGCCTCTGAATGGATTCACGTGCCAGAGGAAAGGCCAAAGCATGTCAGTGCCATGTGTGTATGGTTTCTGTAAGGTATTTCATTTTCAGGATGACATTGAGACCTGAAGCTTGAAGGAAGGAGAGAAAAGAATGCAGAGAAAAAAGTCTGGGTTCTTTTCCCATTCTGCCAACATTTTAATTCAGCCTAAAAATCATAAAATTACTTGCTCTGTCTCTTCATCTGCAAAATGAAAAGCAGAGGAGTTGCCTGTGATATTTCAAAGGTATAAATGTAAAGCCCTAACCCTCAAACTGTCCTTCTTGTATATTCCAAGAGGTTTTTCAGGTTCTAAAATGTATGTGCAGCAAAATACCTTTATCAGAAAAAAAAAAAAAAAAAGATGAATTTACCTAATAATTTGATTTTTTTTCAGAAAAAAACCCCTCAAACATTAAATTATCCTTGCTCTGTTAGCCAATTTAATTGTTTGTTTGCTTATTGCTGAGGGCCTGTATGAATTAGAAAGTGTAAATGAAGTAGTGAGAAACATGTGGCTGCATCCTGCTGGGGCAACCCTCTGTTGGGAATCAAAGTTTGGTTCATGTTCACAGTCCTGCCGGAGTAGAATAACATTAAGTGAAATTCACATGCTTCAAAAAAGGTTCCTCATTTGCAATTTATGAGATGGAAGTGCATCAAAGACCTAAAAGCAGCAAATGGTCAGAAGTTAAAAGTGAGGGTTAGCCGGACTTCAGAAAAATTAGTTAACTGGTGACGTCATTCTATGAATAAAATAATTTACCTCAAGAAATCTGTAGTTAGACCATCTCCCTTCAGATAATATCTCTATTCTTAGGCTGTAACTTGCTCTGAAAATTGTTTTCAGTGTAATTTTCCCTCTGCTCTGGCAAGGTGCAGGAGCTGTGGGTTTGTGGGTGGCTGAGTATGGACCAAGGGATTCCTCACAGGGCAGCTGAAGGGAGCTCCGGGCAAGGCAGGGGCTGTGCTCAGCAATCCCAGACCTCTGGATTCACTCCTGGGTCTGCTTTCACATCCTTGACTTGGAAGCCAAAACCAGGGGAGTGGAAGGGTGGGGAACAGACATGGTACATCCCAGATTTCCATTCCAAGGCATCCAGTGAGATCTGACACAGTTCAAAGCTTTTTGTTCTCATTTGTGCGATAGCAGTGGGTCTTTGTTTCTCTTGCTGTTTTTTTTTTTTTTTTTTGTTTGTTGACTTTGGCTGTTAGGACCCTTGGTTCAGCCTAATGTCTCTGCTTCTAATTTAAAGCTGTTATTGTGGTTGATGAGTTCAAGTTCATATTGACTTCATATTTCAGTCGTTTGGGGGTTTTTGTGTGAATATTGGCTAATATTTTATAGTGCAACAAAGGAAAACCCCATCTAAGGAGGTGACAGCACTTCCTTACCACGGCCTCTTGCACCTTTTCCTGTGGGGGCCCAGAGTCTGGGTGGGGTCTGTTCTGCTCCCTCTGGGAGGGTCTGAGGGAGGTTGGATCCCTCACAGACTCTCTGGGGCAGGACAGCTCTGACCTGAGTTCCAGCGAAGCCGTCGCTGTGGGCTCTGTGACTCTGAGGGGACACAGCCCTGGCCCAAGCTGGAGTCACCATTTCTGGAGGCTGCAGGCTGCCTGATGCTCCACTGGACTCTCACAGAGAACATCCCATTAACCGTCTATATTTGCTTTCTAATCTTATTGTCCTGCTTCTCAGCGTACCTGCTAGACATTCTCAGAATATGCCCAGAGGAAGAACATTTTTTATCGTTTTAGGATCCTGCTACATAACAGAAAGAATAGGTTTGGCTCAAATACCATATCTACAGGTGTGTTTTCATCAGAATATGAAGGAAAAAAAATACACAGTAAAAGGTCTCTACCTATTCACTAGGCTGTTTATTCAATAGTCACTCAGGAATTACTTCTAACACATGTTTTGCTGGTCATTTTTAACCTTTTCTGTTCCCAGCATTAGTGTTGATACCAGTGCTACTGGGTGGGTTTTATTTCTCCTAAACAAAAGTCGTGCACAGAAAGGGCCATCCAAGTTTCCCAGTGCCATTCCCACTCCGTGGAGGGATTGCACCAGGGCTCCAGCAGCTGCCTGCACCCAGCTTACCTGTTCCTGCATATTTATATGAGACTGCTACGTCCTGCTTCCTTCAAACCAACAACAATTCCCTCTGCACAATAAGATGCCCTGGATTTCTCATGGCTTTCGTGTGTGTTTTTAGGGACTCTGCCCTTAAAATTCATGGCAGGCACTTGAGAGGTTATGTCCTTTTCATGACTCACTTCAGGGAGTTTCACAGATGCCTTCAGTTTGCTCAGGCAAGATTTCTACCTCTGCCTCTCCAAGCAGAAGAGAATTGCCATTAGCCTTTTATACCAGGCTTAATTGCCAATTACCAGCGGGTGAACAGCCTCATTGCACCGTGCTGCTCCAAGCCTACCAAGCTTTGCAAAGGAGTTCTGGGCAGAGAAATCTGCACGAGGAGGGATAAAGGCCACTGAAGGACCTCCCCATCTCTGCCAAAGTTTCCAGTAGCTCCTTGTAGTTTTGAGAGCTCCTCATGCATTTAACTGGAATATTCCTATAAAAAAACCCTCATGTTTCCATCCAAAAGTAAGGGCAGAAAGCATTTAAAAGAATTGTCTTTCAAAAAATAAGGCAAATGTATTTTGAAAATTGTATCAGCACAAGAAAAGATACTATTCCAGTTAATTTTTGAAAATTAAGAAACTGCGTATGCAAAATGAAGTAAAAAGGGAGCAGCTGTTTTGTTCTGGTTTATTTAATCCCATTTCTCCATATTTTAAGCAGAGCAGGTCACAAGCACAGTCCAGTGGGGGAAGTTCAGTATATTAAATGCACCAGCAGTTTTCTCTTGCAAATTGATTATTTAAATTGAGCTACTCTCAAGTAATGGACAATACCCGTGCTTACAAGTATGAGTTTGTGTGGAGATTTGCATTCCAATCCATTCTTCTTTCTGTGCTCTCAGAGACATCCAACTTAATTTCTTTGTGCTTATCTCAGCACTTACATCTTAAAATTAAAACTTACTAGGTGTTCATAAATTATTGTAAGGAATTTTTTTTTCCTGCTTTGTTCTTTTCTGCATATGGACACATACATTTATCTGGATGCAGGACTTTTTTTTGCTGATGAAACTATTGCAGAAATTTGGAAATGTTGAACAAAAAAATTGCTTTGAGGTTTTCACTCAGCTGTGATATCTGCAGGGCAGGACTGAAAAGTAGGGGTTAGTGATGATTCCTCCTGCAGTACCAGCTCCAAGGTGGGAGGTGACATTTTAAGAGGAGATAAAGGAAGCACTGGGATTGGGATTTCATCCAAAGATTCTTGGGAGGATACCCAGGCTATAGTGGTTTTGTTGCTCTGATTTTTGGAGAATTCACAAGCCAAATTAAGTTTTTCTCATGTTTTCTGCAGTATCCCCTGCTGTCAACAGCATCATCACAAACAGAAAGTAATTTTCTCATTTTAATTAACCAGAGACTCTCCTGATTGCTGTACATCCAAACCTGCCAATTGCTGTTTCACTGAGGAGCTGGAATGTGAGTCCCCTTCGCTAGAAAGAGCAGGACAATCCTGTTTGAAGCAGAGTTCCCATCTCCTTCAGGGTCAGCCCACCAAGGTTCCTCTGCAGATCTAACTGGATTTCACTGGCAGATCTTGTCTCAGTTATGCTTTGTTCCATCAGGGGTGCTTGGCAACTTGGCCATATCTCATAAGCCTCTGGTTTTGGAGTTTCACTTGCCAATGCAGCTTTAAACTAAATGGGGCTGTAAATCAAAATGTCCTCATCTGCAATTCTTCCCTAAGCATCTGATTACAATCATGCTGCATGCTACTTGTGCAGGGATGTTTAAAACTGCCTATAAAACAACAGCTAATTGCTGATCTGCTTAATTAAAGAGAGCCTTTTGTTGTCACATATACAAAGATAAATGAAATAATCAGCTTTGGACTAATGAGAGATAATTAGATTATGCAGTCTGATAAATAAAGACAAAAATCCTGCAGATTGCCACTGTACTCTGGGCAGCTGAGATCACCACAGGATTTAGAGGTGCACTTTCCTCTCCTTTCCTCACCATTCTTTTTTGATTTTTTGCATCCCAGAGTTAACAGGGTGATCAGATCTTCCAGGCATTAATGACTGTTGTTATGTACTATAATTTAGGATTTGTTGTTTAACAGCAGGGTGATTTGCATGGACACAATTTAATTTACTCAGAATTTAAGTTCCCGTGTAAAAAAAATTACTGGATCTGACTGTTCACTGACGACCTTCCAGCCTGAACAGACACATGATGC
Source organism: Pachycephala philippinensis (assembly GCA_013397055.1). Lineage (NCBI taxonomy): Eukaryota > Metazoa > Chordata > Aves > Passeriformes > Pachycephala > Pachycephala philippinensis. The sequence continues at coordinate 11,619 of VWZT01003499.1, read as the reverse complement.
TGACAGTCCTCTTCAGGGAGGCAGCTAAAATGGAATGCCTTGGTTTGTTCTTGTTGCTCTATTTAGGTTGACAAACAAAGGGTCAGTTTTGTCCAGAAGGCCTGAAATGCAGATGCTCAGTGGGTGCTAACTCTGAAGCCTAGTAACTAGTGGAAATTGCTTATTTTAATGGATTCAAACAGTTTCTTCTGGAGTGGTGCCCAGAGCTTTGGGGGAATACCTGAGCAGCTTGCTTTATTCTTCCTTTCATTTGTGGTCTCTGAAAAAGTAACTTCAGCGCACCCAAAGACACTCTTCAGGCACACACCTAAAGCATGCAAACCACAGCATCACACCAGAGCTTGTAGAAAATTGACTCATCACACCTGTGCACAAAGGACATCATTGGACCAACTGTTTTATTCTTCACATCTCCTTCTGTCATGCTGCACTCCTTGGCAATGTTGGCAGATCCCAAGATTTTTTGAACAAATTGGCAAAGAAAAAAAAAATTGCCTTTAATTATAATTTTCCATACCAGTTTTGTAGCAGCTCTTCTTTTTACACAACATGTGTGTTAAACTCAGCAAAGCCTTTGTTAGTGTGGGGGTATCAGTAGATGACAAATTCACCAAGCAAGCATAGGTGAGATGTTTCTCCTGCACGGTTTCTGTGGCAGGAGTCTGTTTACAGCTGGGTTGTTTGGTTTCCTCCTGGAGCTGGGGTTTTGTGTCAAGAGCCAGCACCTAGGAAAAGCTGTGGTTGTTTCCTAAGTGAGAGGGATAGGAATTTCTTGTTCCCCCACCCACATCATGTGATTGTCAGCAAACAAAGATCAGTCATTTGTCAGCATTTTTGTCTTATTTACAAGGTCAGAACAGAACATCATTTTGACAAGATGTCTTCCTATTCTTATGGCTAAAAGCCACCCTAAAGGGAGTCCTAAATCTGCAATCAGTCGTAGGCTGCTGCTGTGATACATGAACAATATTTCAGTGATTTAAATAATTCTCACCATATTTGCTAGTTAGATTAACCATATATAAGATTAAAGAGCTGCTGCTTTCTCCTGTGCCAGCATTCACCATCGTGGTGCCACAGCCAGGTACCCAAATGTCCCCAGCATGTCCCCAGCACCCTGCAGCTGCTCCAATGTCTAGAATTAAGGTCACCTTCACAGGGATATACTGTCACACTGGCACCTATTTTCAACCTATTTTTCAAGCCTCTTAAACCTAGATTAGACCAGTTAATTATTTTAATGCCTTCACATTCGGAGTTAGGTTGTTGCATAGTATTAATGCCCATTTAATTAAAGACACCCAGCCAAATCTTCCATTTAAGCTTCATAAGTTTTGCCTATTAACAACACTGTATTTTGTCTATCCTTACATGGATCATGACACGGACACAAAGAAAAAAGGTGGAGAAGTGCATTTAATTAAATAGCAGGCGTAGGTCAAGTGTCTGCCTCGTATGTCATTGTACAGCAAAGATGACTGCAGGAAAACCCCAGGAAAATCAGCTACTCAGTAAACTGGCTCTGCTGGAGAGCCCCGTGCTCACTGTCCTTGGAGGAGCCATCCTCAGAGCCTCCTGCCCTGCCTCACACCTTCATCCATGCTAAGGCAGGTTTGCTTTCTCAGGAAAGAGGAAGCAAGCAAGAGGGCCACCCAAAAGGGTGGATGTTGCTCATCATGAGCAAAAGAAGGTGAACTGGACCATTTGTTACTGGGCAACAGCCTTTTTCCATGGATTTTCAGAAAGATCTATATACAACACACATCCTCTCTCATTAAAGGCAGCTCAAACACTTAGCAAAGGTCAACTCCTACCTGGGGTAGAGCTGTGGGGAGACAAGAGGTTAAGGCTGGTAAAATTCCCGTGATATCTTTTATGGAGGTGAAGAGATAGCATATGAAAAGAAGAAATCAGAAGAAATAGCATGTCCAGCTACTTAAGAGGAATGAGCTTTTAACTCTTCTGCAGTAAGTATTTGTCAGCTGGTATCTGGGCTGCTCATCACTAGCTACTCAGAAACAATCCTGGAGCAGTGAGTTCCTGAGAAGCCTTTTTCATATTCCCTTTATCTCCTGGAAAGCTGCTGTGCTGCTGCAGGAGCTGGCCAGCACTCACCCATATTATCTGGAGGCCTCACTCCTGGATCAGGCTCTTCACTGACAAGTGCTGCCCAAACTGAGAGCAAAAACCATCACTGCATCGATAGTTTGTGACTAAATTATTCTCACACAGATTCCTCTTTGTCTGTGGATTATGTCAATCAGTGGCAGAGAGTTTCTCTGTACAATTCCTGGCACATTTAAAATGCTGCTGGATATGAAGAGCGAGGTGGGAGAAGCGAGGGTGTGACACCATTTCTCACTGCAGGCTTTTAGGCACAGCAGCCTGAGGTGGGTGACGAGGGTGCTGGGCCTCTGCAAGAGGCAGTGTTTTCAGATGTTCCCATCCCCAATTTGTCTTTTCCAACACACCAGTGCAGCCAGTTGTGTTGCAGTGCTGATTTCTTCACTTTGGACGCCTCATCCCTGTAGCATGAGAAGATGCACTGGTCAGAGGTGGGAATTTCACCTTCCTGCGTGCTTCTAACTTTAGTCTAACCTAATCTCAAGAACCCAACAGCTCCATCTCATCAGTAAAAGAATTGACCCTTGCCCTCTTCCCCCAGCAACATCAAACAGTGTTGACACAACAGGGATGCAAACCAGGGCAAGAGCCCCAGAGCGGGCATCAGATGCAGACGTGCAGAATTAGACCAGCTGCTGGTGTAAAGACAAAGAGTATTTATAGCGAGCTAAAGTGAACTTGTAGATGTGGCTGTATTTGAGATTTTAAAAACTAAGATGAATACACTTTTTATTATCTTAAAAGCACATTACTAAGTGTTTACAGTGGTGACCTGTAATTAAGTAATTTAGATCTGTCCACAAATTCTCAGGTAGGAATAGGTGTCACGTTACCTGCCTGCTCACCAAAGCTTTCCTAGAAGCAGTTGAATCCTGACAGAAAGCAAAATCCATTTGAGTTAACATGGAAATCTCACGGGAACTTCAAAATGATTCTTGAATAATTTTAAAATCTAATTGTGTTTACACTCCTAACTGCTATAAGCCCTTTTTCAAATTCATTGGCAAACAAGGGAAACACGTCTGAGTTTTATGATTTATCACATGAGATTTCATCAAGGATAGCACAGCTGAAATGAACTGCATGTTCTCAAAAGCTAACAGGCAGATCCTGCCCCTTTTGGACATGCTGCAGTTTTTGTTAGTGACTTTCAGGTGGGAGAATCTTATTTGTTAAAAAAAAAGTGCACTTCTCTAAAGAACATTTAATGTCATGACTTATAACATTTGCTGCTGGGGACATTTTGCAAGATGATGTGAAAACAGCATATAAATTATTAGACTCACAATTTTAATATTAATAACTCTGCATTCTCAGAGCACTTTTCAGCCTAGAAGCTCGGTGCACTGCTGTGCATAGAAATGCATGTGCCAGTGAGGGAGTGTTTGCAAGGAAGGGTTTGTTCCTCGGGGGCCAGCTGCTGCTTGGCAAGGTGAAGCCACAGCTCACTTCCCTTGCAGAGGGTGATTACAGTGGGACAGAATCCTGCTCTGCTGGCTCCTCATAGGAGGCTAAAACACTGTCAGCTCTCAGGGTCTCCTCAGTGGTGGGGCTGTCAGCAGTCTCCAGCTCGGGGTAGCTCTCAATTTTCAGGTATCTAACGTTGGCACTTCACTCTTAGTAACCAGGGAATATTCTCCGGAGACAGAAAGTCCTGTCAGATCATATAATTAAAGACTGTTCCTCTCTGTTTTGGTCCCAAAGCTTTGCGTTCAGGATCTGTTTGCTAAAACACGTAGTTACAGGATTTTGCTCTTATTTGGGTGTGTGCAGCTGTGGGCAGGAATGCAGGCACGAGGAAGATTTGTATCTGATCCAGGGAATCAATTGCATGTGTCCAGAGTCCCAGAGACAGCCTGGTCCTTCCCAGACCCAGCAGCACACATCCAGCCACTCCAGGCTGTGAGCAGCACGTTTAACACGGTGTTTGTGGCACTGAGTCCTCTCTGGTTTTCAGTGAACATTCACTAAAATAATTTCTGGCACAATTTTAATATACATTGTAGCAAGCAATGCTTTTCCATCTTGCAGCATTGAGTCGTGCAGCTTCAGCTTATCAAAGGCTGACACCACCACAGCCCATCGACTGCAGCAGAATTAGTCACAATATTAAGCATAAATGCCTACAGACGTTTTTATGGGATCAGACCCTTCACATCGTAAAGGAATAAATTGAAATTCACATTTTATTTGGTTGAAGGTGGGCATTGAATCACAGTTTGGATGGAGATGCTTTTCATTTTGCAGCAGAATGTCTCTTGGCAACAGACAGAAAACTTTGTGAGAAGTGAGCACTAAGCAGCTAAGCAACAGTACTGAAAAACCTTCTAAGGTCGTCAGGGCTGGGGGAGGACTTTCAATAGGTGTGCACGGAGTGCTTTGAAATAAGAAATATGTGTTTCGACTGTAGGAAGTTTCAGAACATGTCATTTTCAGAGCCCACATAGTGACCCAAGAAAGAAGAGAGAAATCTAGCCTTATTTCATAAGCAAAGCACAGAGAGGCTGATGTAGTGTCCCAAAACAATTTCTGGATGTTTACTGGTCTTTCTTTGCTGTGTTTCCTGTAAACCAAAGTCCACATTAGAAATGTAAATATGACAGATTTCAAAATATCTTTATGGCAGTGTTGTCTTTTTAGCACATATTTCAGTTACTTCTTGTCTATTTTGAATCACATAATGGTCCTAAAAATCCCATGTTTTCTGTGCCCACCAAGAAATGTACCAGTAGAGAAGGGCAGCCCCTCCTGGAATCAAGGAGCACGATTTTTTGTTGCGTTATTTACTGGTTTACTCTTCCGTAGGAACAAAGCACTATTTGATCCCCCTTTTATTTCCACTAAATCTCATTTGCTCTGTAGTTTACCCCCATCCATGTGTTCAGCAGAGGTATTTACAGCACTAATAAAAGCATTTTTCTGTGGAGGGTCAAAAATCATTTCTCTTAATACATTTGTGGATCTGTTTTTAAACATCATCCATTAGTTGTAGCAGTTATATTACAGTGGAAACTGAAAAATAGGTTTTTTACTGTCAGAAATAATTAATTAGTAAATAATTCAGGCCTATGTTAGAAAATAGTCTTTTTCTTAGAGCACTAATGATACAAGTGACCCACAAACTGTTGTCTTCATACATTATTTTAGCCATCTACCTGCAGAGGGGAAAGCTGCTGTGTTCTCACTGCTTGGCATGTGGGAATGCAGCAACCTTCCAATATGTTATGTCTGCAGATTAGAGCAGACACAGGCTCATCCCTGGCCAGGAAGCTGCTGGCTCCATCCTCATTATGGCAGATTGATCAGTTTATACTGATTACAGGAAATGGCTGTTAACTGGGTGAATAAATAACACATCTGTGAGCAGGGCTTATCTTAAAATTTATTGTTCCTTTCTCCAAAAATAATCATGTAGAAAATCAGAGGAGGGACAACAATGTTCCATTCAATCACAGAAAGATTTTTTTCATTTCCAGTAATGGTAGATGTTCATTTCCTAGTTTACCCAGAGTAAAAAGCAAGCATCCTTGCCTGTCCTTTCAAAGTTTCTCTCACAGACATGCTTTCCCCCAGTGAATATTAACCCCTGCTAGCACTTTGTGCCCTTCAGTAACTGTTATGTCATTTTGGGGAGTGGCAGGTGGACACCAAAACCACAGAGAAGCTGCACATTCCCTGGGCTGCAGACTGGCAGAATGTGCCATGCACGTGCCTGGGACTCTGGGCAGAGCTTCCTGAGGGGGCTGTTTGGATTTGGGGAACACCTCCCACGCCACCTGATTTTATTTTGTAAAAATAAATTATGTAACTAAACTTTTCACATTTGAGCCATTCTCACCTTTCCATATTTTAACATTATTGTGCTCCTTATTTCCATTTCCAGTCTCATTCATAAGAAAACAGGGATTTGCATCATACTAGAACTATATGCAATAGTATAATTGCATATGTTATTGATCTTGCTTTATCAAGAGCCTGATTAAAGTCTAAAATATAAAGAAATTCAATTTTAGTATCACTGTACGTGTGGAGTAAATATGTTGTTTGCAGTAAAGTTTTCACCTCCATTTGCTTTTGATGCTTATTATAACTTAATAAGTTTTTTATTCAGTTTGTAAAGTGCCCCTTTTTAGCCTCTAGCTGCTGGGTGACACCATCTGTGATTTCCAATGAAATTAAATTAAGTGAAAATTCAATCAACACGAAGATTGTTGCTTCCACAGCTTCGCTGAGAGGCTGGGGATCACAGATGAGTGCCACATCTCACACAGGAGGCACAGCACCGTGTGAGCCAGTGTGACTCACAGGAGAGCATTTCCCAGGGAATGGAGCAGCTAACATACTGTTTCCAGTGTATCATGCCTGCTTTAATTAATGATTAATTATCATTAATGACCCCAGCTCAGCCCTTCTTGGCAACAGGCATTCAGGGTGACCTCTCCATTATTCTTCAAGCAGAAGGCTGTCTCCAGGTGCATCTTTATTGTGCCCCCTGCCCTGGGGGCGCAGGGTGCTACCTGAGCCCTCGCTGCTCCCAGGCAGGGCTTTCCCAGCTCAGGGGGAGGAGGCACCGAGGAGAGGGCACAAACCCTCTGCTGCAGCATGGACAGCACCACACCTTTGTCAGTCTCAATATGCCTCAGGTGACTGGCAGGATCTGAGGTCCAAGAATAAGGAAATCAGGGAATTAAAAAAAAAAGGGTTTGGCAATTAAAAAAGATCTTTTTGCACCTTCTATTCTCTCCTTTTTCTTTCTGCTGAGATGCACTTCATTATTTTTGCCTTTGCCATAACCATATTGTAATCTTCTCTTTACCAGTTCATAACAGGAAGCACAATGACTGAGTTCAACAAAATACCAGTAAAAACATCCCCAGGGAAACAGTCAAGTGGTCAAAGCTTGAAAATGTGGCTTGTGCTGTTGTATCTGCACTGACATTTTGCTCACCTTCCCCAACACCTTTGTGAACATATCTAAGTAAAAAGTAAAAACTAATTCCCCTTTCACTGTAGTCCTCTTTGAGTCAGAAAGATGAGTATTTTTCACCACTTAATTTTTACAGGATTTTCCAATAGGACTTTACACAATCCATGGCCTAGATGACTCATGGTGCTAGTTACCAAAGAACATAAGTGGTGATTTCCACCACAGCGGTGAGCTAATTTAATAATGGGCACAAATGATAACTTACAGTACCAGAACACCAGAGTATTTGACAATAATCCCTGCACTTCCCAGCAAACACTTGGAGAAAGTGGGGATCAATGTCTAATAGTATTGGTTATTATTAGTATCCTCCTGACACATCTGGGTTTTTTCATCTCCTTTAATACAAAAATGAGGTCACTTTGAGAATATTTTGGCAGAGAAACTTTACAAGAAATCTTAGAGGCTTCGATGTTCGGGGTTTTAAACCAGAATAACTTTCTATCTTTTAACTGTTAAGTTTGCAGGATCCCTTCCAAAGAACATGCAGTCCTTAGCTCAGGGAATGTGGACTACAGAAAAAGGGCTTAACTGATGGCAGTGTAATTCATTGTTCATTTTATATTAGTGTCTAGCTACAAATCTATTTTCCAGGTGGACCATGTGGCCTCTTGTACATCTCCTTGAACGTGACAGTACAGTGTGTAAAGCATTTGATGAAGGTTACTGTCAATAACAAAGGAGAGAGCAAAGGATAAGATACCAATCCAAATTCTTTGAGTGTTCTATAGCTCTAACCCCGATCACTTAGCATAGGCTGGGAGTTTTCAGTAACCCAGCATATTAGGAAAAAGGTGTGTGTGTGTAAGCAAAACAATAGGTGTCACCAGGTGTCACTATTACACGGGGTTTTTCTTTACGTGTGAGCAAGTGGCCAGTTTGGGGACGATATATCACATTATCAGTTCATGCTTAAGCATTTGGTGTAGAACCATCAGTGCAGGTAGAAAAGGCTCTGCAAATGCAGGAGAACTTGCTGTCTTCTCTGGGCTGATGTCATGCACATCTTTTATCCCTGGGGACAGGGAGAACCATGGGGCTGAGGTTCCTGCCAGGGAGAGCTTCCTCGAGTACTGTTGTAGAATCTCTGTTCTGGAATTAATATGAATATGTATAAATAAACCAAAATGCACTGTAATATCTCCTGTAAATGCATCACTGCATCACCTTTGCTGACAAATTGCCTGTAGAAGCCTGATCATCTACTGCTATCTAGCAGAAGATAGATGTAGCACTAAAACAAGGTGCACCACTCGTGAGTGTTTGCTCTACAGTGCTGCTCTATTATACATCAAACAGTGAAAACAAGTGTAAATATTTGGAGAAGAAATGGTAGAGCATAAGGACAATGAGGACTGGAGACTGACTTTTACTGTAGCACTGCACACATGGATTTACCTGGCCAAGGAATGCATGTGCTGGGTTTGGAGCAGGGGTGTGCCTTTCTCAGAGGATACCATGGGACTTCCCACGGAATCTCACAGAAATCCTGAGGGATGTGTGGGTGGGGAACTGAGTGATTCTCAGACTCGACCCACGCTGTAGCTGCATGACAAATCCCACTCTTACTGGCGAGCAGCTGGCGAAGAGCCCACCTCTGTCTTGCCCCGGGAGGGAAAGGCACGGAGGGGCAAGCACAGGGAGGGTTGGGATGCCCACTGAAGGAAGCAGTGCTGCCCAGCCACTGCCTGGGGCAGGCAGCAGCTCAGGCTGGTGTTTGCTGCCATGGGCACAGCTGGCAGAGCTGCAAATATTTGATCTGAAGTGAGGTTGTTTGGTTTGGAGGAAGCTTTATGCTCAGCCTGCCTGGTGGCCACAGGGCGTTAAGGAAATGTGTCTCTCCAGAACCCAAGAACCAAGCTGCCTGGGGAGCTCTGCAGAGAAAGCACTGAAATACTCCAGGGTGCATGTATTGGTTGCTTCAGTTTTAGTAATCCACCTCAGAATGCCATTTTCAGCAAAAGGAATTTCTGACAAATAAAACTTTCCTGTTTCCAACAGCTGCCTTTATCCAAGGCTCAGTGGAGGCAATAGGAACCTTTAGACTGAATGGACATTGCACCATTCCTCCTTTGAATAGTTCTTGCTTCCTACCTAATAGGAATAGTGTGTCTTGTGATGTGCTGCATTGCAGTTTGGTCTCTGGAAGAAGCAGTGTTGGAATTGATGAATCATTCTCCTCCTTGAGATATTGCCATGTAGGACTATAACTGTCATAAATTGTATTGCAGTGACTGAACTTAAAATCTTGATCTGTGGAAGAATCTAATCCCTTTTGAACATTCAAAGCTGCCTCTTTATCACTAACTTCACCTGATTCTCTTCAAGGGGGAAGCCTCTTTCAAGATATTTTCTTTCCTTTGCTTAAGAAACACTATCCGTTCCTCTGCACACTCTGACATTGCTTCTTCCCCTGAAAGCTGGTGCCCTTGGACATTTGAACCTCATTAAATTTAGAAAGCCCAGTAACTTTGGTTTGTTCCCATAGTGATGTTGCAAATCTCATATTTGCATGGGATTCTTTTTAAACATTCATTATTTCTCGTGGTTGCCAACACTAAGTATAATATCGCATCCTCTTTTATTTAGAAAAGATGAATTCTGTAAGACATGGAGCTTTATAGCAATGTAAGGAAAAGGAGACAGTGCAGCAAAGAAGTAAATACTCAGTACATTTACTAGTGGGAAAGCTGCAGAAGACAAAAAGAACAAAAGTAGTTTGAGACAAAAAAACCTGACAGATATGATATGTACTAGTGCAAGTTGAGGATAAATTTTAGATATGTGGGAAAATGTTCACAATCCTCTCACCTGTCTCAGGACAAAACATGAAACAGGGGACTTGCTATGCCAGAGTAACAGACCTTTAATGAGTAACAATTCCTCCTTCTGGTTCAGCAAGCACTGTCCTGGTCACGACTGCCACAGCCTGCAGGTGCTGACTCCACATCTCCATCTTAAGTCCTTGCTCCTGGGCACTCAGAGGAGGGCCAGTTTTATTAAGCCAGTTTGAGGCCATCAAAAAAGATGATACTCCTGATAGCTCAGGACTATAATAAGGTAGTGCATTACACATTGTGTAATAAATATAGCTGGAAGCATTACAAAATGGCTGGAGAAATCTCCAACATTAATATTTGATTCAAGATCTTTTAGTTGTCTGTGGCATATTTTGATTGAGGAGGCTTGTGAGTATATTTATTTATTTTTAGATTTATGTAAATGTGCACAGTCAACATCTCTTGAGGCACCAGCATGGCATCCAGTAATACGTACTGTGTAGTGTAAGCCCATTTCCAGCAGAGTAAGGGAGAAATGCTGCTCATCCCAAAAAACAAACGCTGCTAAATTCCCTGCGGGAGCCCCCGAAAAGCAGGTACCAGCTCCCAGCACTGGGCCGGCAGCAGAGCCAGCACAAGGCGTGGGGCGAGTTTGTGTGTCAGGGTCCCAGCTCCGGCGTGACACGGCTGGGCAGGGACAGCAGCTCGGAGCTCTGGGCCGGGGCAGCAGCTCGGAGCTCCGGGCCGGGCAGGGACAGCAGCTCGGAGCTCCGGGCAGGGACAGCAGCTCGGAGCTCCGGGCCGGGCAGGGACAGCAGCTCGGAGCTC
>VWZT01003498.1:4162-26489 GCA_013397055.1 Pachycephala philippinensis | reverse complement strand
CACCGAGCGGGCGGTTATTCAATCATTCACTCAGTCGGGCGAGAGCCGGTGGCGGCGGAATGTCCCGGGGCCGGGAGCGCGTGGTGGCCCTGGTAGACATGGACTGCTTCTTCATGCAGGTGGAGCAGCGCCTCGACCCGCAGCTGCGCGGCCGTCCCTGCGCCGTGGTGCAGTACACCGAGGGGCAGGGCGGCGGGTAGGTAGGCGAGCCGCCTTGGCGACCCCCGGCTCCTCGTCCCACCCCGTTCCCCGCGGGGCCGGGCCCGCCCTGCACTTCACCTCCATGTCTTGGCAGGATCATCGCGGTGAGCTACGAGGCGCGCGCCTTCGGTGTGTCCCGCGGGATGTGGGCGTCGGAGGCGCGGGCGCTGTGCCCTGAGCTGGCGCTGGCCCGGGTGCCGCAGGCGCGGGGCAAGGCGGATCTCACACGGTGAGAGCGGGAACCGGGGGTGGCGGCGGCAGCGCGGGCCCGCTCCCTGTCGCGGGGCGGCGGCTGAGCCCGTGCCCGCCGCCCGGCAGGTACCGGGAGGCCAGCGCGGAGGTGATGCAGGTGCTGTCGCGCTTCGCCGCCATCGAGCGCGCGAGCATCGACGAGGCGTACCTGGACCTGACGGGCAGCGCGCGCCACCGGCTGCGCGACCTGCGCGGGCGCCCCCTGCCGGCCGCGCTGCTGCCCACCACCTTCGTGCAGGGACTGCCCGCAGAGCCCGGCCCCGATCCCGGCGGGAAGGGCACGCACCGCGCCGAGCCCGGCGGGAAGGGTACGCACCGACCCCCGCCCCCCGGGAAGAGTCCGCTCCGCCTGCTTTGTCTCCCCTGAATCAAGAGCGTGGTAAATGGGGTCTGTGTTTTCCGCAGTGAATGGCTTCTAAGGTGCCTGCTTCTCCTCCCTGTGGCTGGAATGCGCTTACAGAAGCCTGTGGCTGCTGGCTGGGACTGGCTGATGCTGCGGGTCCCTTTGCTGGGCTCAGCAAGAAGCGCCACATCATGTCCCCTTGTGATCCCCTTTGTGTCCCTTTTCTAGAGGAGCTGCGGCAACGTGGTTTGGACGAGTGGCTGGCATCACTGTCTTTCGATAACCCTGATTGTCCTGACCTGCAGCTGACCATGGGTGCAGTAATTGTGGAAGAAATCAGGGTGGCTGTGGAAGCAGCCACTGGATTCAGGTGTTCAGCTGGCATCTCGCACAACAAGGTACATGCATAACACATCAGACTGATTTCTTCTGAGTAGCAGAGTCAGAACGTGCTGTAGATGCTCTCCTATAGTTACAAGTCTCCTGTAAAAGATGAACCAAGTGGGGAATGCAGCCATGTGTGATCACACCTTCAGGGAAATTATAAGAGATCTGGAAATGAGAGGAGTTGTTTCCCCAGAGCTGTGGCCTGGGCAGCTATCAGTCCATTCATTTACTGCCTGGATTCTTGATGTACCCTAATGAGTGAGCTCACTAGGAACAAAAGGGGTTTCAGTCCCCCAGAACTGTTTTGTCTAGAAAAAAAACGAGCATAAAGCAGGTAATCTTCACCTTGAGTTTCAGGCAGCAGTGGCTGTAGCCAATTTTACTGACACAAATTCCCAGCGACTTGGAGGCAGAAGAACACCAGATTGGGGCACTGAGGTGAGCTGGGTTGCTTTTCCTCTTTCTGGTGAGTTAGTGTTTAGCCTGCTGGCCATGGGGATTTGGGTGATGCTCAGCCAGCTGCTGAGAGCAGCCACAGGAGCACTTGGTGCATGACAGCAGCTGCAGAAACAAACGGGCTCTGGTGACTTTGGTACTGCAGCTACAGAGGATTTCCTGCCAGGTGAAAGGCGGGGTGGTTTACTGAGAGCACCCCTTTTGTTCCGCAGAAGAGGGGCTTATTTATACAAGTATGACTTTATAAAAGCAGGCTCTGAGTCAAAAAAAAAAAAAAAGAAAAATGAAGACTAAGTGAATGCTTTGGAGTTCTAGTAAGATAAATTTAATCTTAGACTGCTGCAGAAACAGGTGAAACTACTGCCAGCTGTACAGAGGGACTGGAGCTGGTTCTGTACTGGCTCAGTTTGAAGCTAGAGCAGACTGTGAGGCAGAAATGAGCTAGCTGAGGAAGGTCACTGGTGTAGAAATTTCCAGTGGAAGAGATGTTCAATTTGTCTTTTTGCATTCTTTAATCAAGAATAACAGAGAACTTCCCTGATATTCCTAGCAGGTTCTCACAGCTTCCTTTTTCTATGCCAGCATTTTTTTTTTTTTTGAGTAGGGAGTAGGGACATTATGATGTACTGTGCTTTCCCTGAAGAACTGTGTATCTGTAGCAGCAAGCACAGTGCAGAGATCACCACAGCCTGTTTGTGGCTGTGCAGAACACTGCACTGTGCTTCCACAGCCATCTCACCTCTCTGGGTACAAACCTTTTCTGCAGAATAAAAGGGGTGCTCTCAATAAACCACCCCGCCTTTCACCCGGCAGAAAACCCTCTGTAGCTGCAGTACCAAAGTCATCAAAGTCAGTTTGTTTCTGCAGCTGCTGTCATGCACCAAGTGCTCCTGCAGTTGCTCTCAGCAGCTGGCTGAGCATCACCCAAAGTGCAGCTGGCAGGCTAAACACTGACTCACCAGAAAGAGGAAAAGCAACCCAGCTCACCTCAGTGCCCCAATCTGGTGTTCTTCTGCCTCCAAGTCGCTGGGAATTTGTGTCAGTAAAAACCATTCTCTGGCTACAGTGACTGTTGCCTGAAACTCAAGGTGAAGATTACCTGCTTTATGCTCATGCTTTTTCTACAGAAAACTCTCCCAAGGAACTGTTTTTCCCAGTGAAGCACCTTGTTAGAGTATATCAGGAACTCAGATGATGAATGAGACCAAATAATTTGGAAGCACCCGGAGGATAACAGCATGGTTTTCTCGAGAACCACTCATGCCAAATTCATTTATGCACCCTCTTTGACAGCATAAGGGGCCAGATGTGCAGGGAAGACTACAGATGTGAGGTGTCAACCTTAAGGTTTCTAACACACCTCACCCTGAGCTGAATAACCTGATGATGACACGGTAGCAGACAACATGACTGAGGTTGTCTGAAGGGCATGCATCTAGCTGAAGAAAATATTACTGTTTCCCATAATGATTTAGTTCAGTGAGTTGCACTCAAATTGGGAGGTTTAGAGTGGGATCCTGGGGGGATCTGTGTGAGGTCTGCTAAGAGCCAGTATTTTCACTGAAGCCTACAGAGAGCTGTATGAATTATGGGGTTGCACAGATGGGGCTCAGGGCCTGGGCTGTGAAAGTTCTGAGATGAAATTAGAGTTGAAAATTCTGAGCTTGAAAAAGCCTAGAATCAGTCTGAAATCACCAAACAGTGCTTCTTATGCTTCTTCTATGCTCACCAACTGTTTTTGTGGTTTATAGAAAAAAAACAACCAGCAGGATTTTGGCTAAGTCACAGTAAATCAGGAAGTAGCCTGGAGTTGTTGTGGACAAGCAGCAGGATGAGTCAGTAATACAAGTGCTCTTGTAGAAATGCCAAATCCTGTTTCAGCATGTGCAGTTTACAGAAGGTGTCAGAAAAAGTAAATGATTTCTCCCCATGAAGTCTCAGTGATTGGTTTGGCTTGCAGCATGTCACTTTATGAGGTAGGTAAACTTAGAAGTCTCCAGCCAAACAAGAAAAACAGTAACTGGACATCTGAAAAGAGTCCAAATGTATGTAAGCCTGTAAAATGGGCTGTTAATAAAGGTAATAGCTCAATAGGCAGGCAAGAAATTTTGCTTAGTTACAGGATGTGTGGCAAAGCAGTGAAAGAGGAAGTTATTAGACTTGTTCAAAAAAACCTCAAACACCCAGCTAAACGTATTTCAAACTGGTCTGTGTATTCTTGACCCTGTGGTAGCTTAGAGTGGGAAGGGAAGCTGTGTAGGAGAACATGCCTTCTGGCTAGCCAGTCTGCATTTTGCAGGTTTCCTTTTGCAGCACTATGCTGCTGCAGACCTCACAGAGAGAAGATTAAAATAGTGACACTGAGAAAATGTAAGACAAACACAGAAAATTAAGGAAGAAGACATAGTGAGAGACATAGCCTGGGGAGGACTATGGGCACACTGTGGAAGCTCTAGCATGCTTGCCTGGTGGAAAATTAGAGCAACCACAACAGATGATAGACCAAGATCCCCTAAGCTGCCTGGAGTAGGAGTCCAGCACTTCACAGAACTAAAGTCTGGAAGCAGCTTTGCTTTCAGAGTGCCTGGCTAGTGCGTGTCGAGTCCTGAGGCAGATACTGCCTAGGACCCACCAGTGGTGCACCTTCACATCTTCCTAGCAACTATTCCAAAGGCAGCTTTTAGAAGTGATGCAACACAAGCTGTTAGGTAGAGCCACATTAGGCCAGTGCACGGTGTGTACTAACGGGGTTTCCACCCTCTTCTGTGTTACAGACACTGGCAAAGCTGGCCTGTGGGTTGAACAAGCCCAACCGCCAGACACTGGTGTCTGCACGATTTGTGCCGCAGCTCTTCAGCCAACTGCCCGTCAGCAGCATGTAAGTACCAGGGAGCTGCTGCTTCAGTGCAGCCTCGGGCTGTTCCTGGCCACCTCAGCACAGCAATTTGATGCTCACTGATAGCAGCCAGCAGAGGCTCTCAGCTCCACAGCAACTGCTCGTCAATGCTCCTAACAAATAGAGGGAATCCTGCCAGTGATCCCTTGCAGCTATGAGCAACAGTTCAGGAGTGTGCCTGGGAGTTGCAGCCCTGCTGGTGAAGGGACCCCAATCCAAAAGCCCACTAGTAGCCTGTGGGGATTCTTTCCCTGTGTAAGGCTGTGCCCAGGATGACTGCTGGGGTGCACAGGTGTAAGCCAGGAGCAACTGTGGGCAAGGAGGCCATAGCTGTTCCCCAGTGTGAGTGACACAGTGTGAGCACTGTGCTCACAGAGAGCAGATGTCGTTTGGTTTTGAGCATCCACACTATGCACAAGTACTTTTCCTGGTGTAGGGAAGTGTTACCAGCACCGCTGCTTCAGAGGAAGGAATCCCTAATCCTGCTCTCCAGACCTGCACTGCTGTTCTCTGCCTTCAGTGTCTTGCAAGGGATGGAGAGGAATGTGTGTGGGAAAGGGACCTGTCTATGTAGGAGGAAGTAGGGCATGTGTGAGGCATTCTTCAGAGCATGGTTTGGGATTAGATGGAGCTGAGGGAGAAGTGCTAAAAGTGGGGCACCCAAGGAGCAGTTCTACATCAACTCCTCTGTGTCCTTTTACTATGAGCAGAAGAGCTTTATGTGCCAAGGGTTCCTTTTGTCCTGCTAGTTCCTATCAGCTCCTAACTGTCCTCATCTAGGAACAGCTGCTGCAACAAGACTTGTCATAGTCTCCACATGATGCTTCATTTGTGTTTTCTCTTTTTCTTTGTTTCTCTGCCGTAGCCGTAACCTGGGAGGCAAGCTTGGCACTGCTATCACGGACATCCTGGGAGTGGAGTACATTGGGGAGCTGACACAGTTCAGTGAGACTGAGCTCCAGACTCACTTTGGAGACAAAACTGGGTAATGATAAACCACTCACCACAACTTGGCTCTTGGCAGGTATTGAGACTTCCTTTCAGTCACAGAACCTTTTAGGTTGTTCTGCTGTGATTAGGAAGGTTGGAAGGTAAAACTTCAGTGACATCTTCGGGAAGCATTGATCTATCAGGCTCACAACAGGTTTCCAGTCTTGCCTGCTCCCCAGCACCCTCCCCAGGATAATATTTTGCTTGTCAGCCAGTGCCTCAGCCTTCCTCTACAGCATCCAAGGATGGGGCCAAGTGTGGAAGGGCTGGTTCTCTGCAGGCTGGGAAGAGGGCAGTCTTGACAGTCTCATCACAGAGAAAATGACAAGGCTGGACTGGAGCCTGAAACACAACTTCTGGGCCCAGAACAGCGGTTGGAGTGCCCTGCAGGCTGGTGAACTGTCAGGAGAAGAGGCGGAGGAGTTGTGCTGACAGGCAGTTGTGGCCTGAAGGAATCCTACCTGTTCAGCTGTGGCTGCAGCTGCAGAGCTGGGGATGAGAGACAGTCACAGCTTGCACTGAGCTGAAAGCAGGGCTCAGCAGGAGACTGATGTGCTGCCCAGTGATGCCTGCGTGGCTGTAGCTGCCTTAACCTCAAGCTTTCCCTGTGGCTTTCAGGTCTTGGCTCTATGACTTGTGTAGAGGAATTGAAGAGGAACCTGTCAAAAACCGGTACCTGCCCCAGTCTATTGGCTGCAGCAAGAACTTCCCTGGGAAGAGTGCCCTGGCCACACAGAAGGCGGTAAGAGAAGCCAACATCTAGCATGAGGCTTGGCTTTCACACTGGAGAAGATAAGAATACTAAAAACAGACTAGCTTGCAAAACTGCTGCTTTTCTGCACAGATATGCCCAGAAACTCAGACGAGGGGCTCAGTGGGAGGTGATTTGAGCCCCCATTTGACAGAAATGCATTGACAAACTCATGCACAAATAGGTCCAACCTTGCTGTAATTTCCATGAGCAAAACTGTGAGCCTGTGCTATTCAAAAGTTATTCCCAGTGCCAAGCTTCAAGAGCATGGTTGCTAGAAAGAAGATAACTAGCCCAAAGAAAGAGGGAGGATGCGCTTTAGCTATTAGCTGGAGTGAGGTTCCCACTGAGCTGTAGGAAGATGGAAGGAGAAGTCCATGACAGGAAACGTAGATTACTTGACGCAGTCTAGTAGTAATGCTGCAGGGCTTGTGTGCTATCTACAATGTCCTTGCCTGCAGTGTTGAATCCTCAGCTGGACTGATTTCTCCAGGACTGCTGCAGACATGGGGCCTTACAATAGTCTGTCCATTCCAGTCTGATCCCCCACCAGCATTCCCCAGTGTGCAGAGCATTGCTCTTGTGTTGTGGTATTGCTGTGAGCAGAGGTTCAACCTGTTTGTTACCCCTGCTTTGTCCAGGTGCAACACTGGCTCCTGCAGCTGGCCTTGGAGCTGGAATCCAGACTGAACAAGGACAGGACCCAGGTAAGGAGGGGGAGGCACAGGGATGCAGGGAGGCACATAGTGCATTCACACCAGGAGTGGTTTACAGGAGGCTGAGGGTGGTGTGTAGCAGGGGAGGCAATCTGCTCACCATAGGTGTGTGCCTGTGTGCTGAGGTGTCCCAAGCAGAGAGGTGTGCAGGGGCATGGCCAGGAAGGATGGTTTTGCCTGAGAACACGGCAGGGTTTAGAACGATCCTTGTCCCATGCTTTAGGATGCAGGGACCTGAAGGCTACTGCTGCTCCCTTGCAAGCCCTTTGCTGACACAGGTGTGCCCGTGGGCTGCGAGAGGAAGCGCTGTGCTCCTATCTGCATGGTAGGCTCCGGGCCAGGGTGGGAGCAAACCACCAGCTTTGGCACTGCAGTGGGGACAAAAAAAGCGTGGAGCTGCCTCTGAGGGAAAGCAAGGACTAACTGCATCCCACCCCACGTCACACAGCTGTGGAAGCACTTTGGTGTTGTGTATCCCATCCCATGGCAATCAGGCCAGGCAGGACACGTTGTCCCACCCCACCACCAGGAGCTGGCAGGGGGTGGCGGGCTGGGGAGGGCTCCAGGCAGGGAACAGTCCCTTCGGCTGTTCCTGCCCCTTCCTGCAGGAGTCACTGGAAGCACAGCTTTACTCTCCCGGCAGAACCACCGTGTGGCCCGGCAGCTGATGGTGGTGATCCGCCAGCAAGGGGACACCCGCGTGTCACGTCTGTGCGCCCTGTCCCGCTATGATGCACAGAAAATGTGCAACGATGCCTTCACCCTCATCCAAAACTGCAACGTGGCTGGGGCCCACCAGGCAGCATGGTGAGTGTGGGACAAAGTGGGTCACTTCTGTCAGCAGTGGTTCTAATGTGGGAGGTACTGGACGAGCCAGAGGTCTGTTGGAAAGGAACTCAAGTTAATGCTGAGTAGCAGAAAAAGTGATTCCCAGCACCCCCACAGTAGAGTGCAGTGACCTCGCAGTAGGACAGCCTGGCCTCTTCTGAGCCCCACATCTGGTGAGACACTTCTGTACTTGGAGCAGAGGATTGCTACTGGCTGGGGCGTGTCCAGCTGGAGTGAAGCTGTCCTGGCCCTGCTGGGCTGGAGAAGCTAGATAAGCCTTGTGGTCCTACCCTAAGGACAAAGTTTTTTGGGAGGAAGCCTTTGGGGCAGGAAGAAAAATGAAAGTGTACAACTCTCATCTTCAGCATTTCCTTCCTTCCTTCCTTTTGCTCTGCAATGAAGGCAAGAAGGTCCTGTCTGTTAAACTCTGACAAGGCTGCTGCACCCTTAGGGCTCTCTCATCTCACAGCAGCTTCAGCCTGTAGTGGACTGAAAGTCCAGGCTGGCAGTTGGCTGCTCCTGCTCCAGTGCCTTTCCTTTGGGAATTGCTGCTTTGGAAAGAGGGGTTCTAGTTTTCCCAACACAGACTGGTATGTCTTTTCTGGAGGTAGCAAAACTAACTTTGTCAGAGCAAAGATCTCTCCCACCGCTTGCCAGGTACTGCAGTTCCCCTGTCTGCGAATGTTTTGTTTAAAGTCTTACCTCAAAAGATTTCTTGCTTTCCAGGCTGGTGTCTGAGGTGATGTTGGTCTGTCCTTTGCAGGTCTCCACCGCTGATTTCGGTACAACTCTCGGCAGGCAAGTTCTCGGAGCCTGTCACCCTCTCTACAGGCATTGCCACCTTCCTGACGGGTGATACCCAGCCTGATGGCATTGCCACCACCAGCCAAAATGGCACGTCTTGTGGGAGGGCCAGGGTCAAGTTCTTCAGGAGCCCAAGCAAAGAGCTTCGGCAGAAGCCAGCTAATGCCATTGAGTCATTCTTCCAAAAGGCAGCAGAACGGCAGCTGTCACAGGCAGCAGCAGCATCCAGCCTGCCCACTGCTGCCTCTGCAGAGTCACCTGTGCCCAGCTCCCCAGAGCACGGAGAGAGAGCTGGTGTTGGACTTGCCTCTGTGCAGTGTGACCTGGAGTCTCCTGTGAAACAGAGTCCCAGTGATGCCAGCCCGACTTCTCCTCACAAGAGGCTTTCCTGGGAGAAGTTGCCATCAGATGCTACACAAACACCCTCAACTCCACCCAGCTCCAGGACCCTTCTGAAATTACAACCAGCTATGGAGGGAAATGAGCAGAATTTGCCACCCTCTCCTGAGCCCACCCTGGTGCCTCCCGCCTCTCCAGGGGACCAGCAGTACTGTGAGAAGTGTGGCCAGCTCGTGCTGGTGTGGGAGTTCCCAGAGCACATGGACTACCACTTTGCTCTGGAGCTGCAAAGCTCTTTCCTGGAGCCCAGCACTCTCATGGCTCCAGAAGCAGCTCCCAATGCAACAGCTGTGGCTTCCAGGTCTCCTGCCAAGGCAAAGAACAAGCCCAAGACTCCAGCAGGACCTAGTGCGAAACGACCCAAAGAAGGTGTGACAAGAACTTTAGATTTTTTCTTTAAGCGCTTACCTCCTTAACACCCAGCCACACTGGGTGTTTTTAAAGAACCGGGGTTTTTAAAGAACCAGTGTTTTTAAAGAATCAGTGTTTTTAAATACGAAGTTTTTTTAGTGCCTGTCAGGTTTTAATGCCGAAAAGTCTAATAAATTATCTCCACCCCAAGTCTAAGAGGAACTGGAACTCATGAATTGTGTAGATGTAGCCAGTTTAGCTGGTGGCAGCTAAGCCTGCCTCTGCCTGCCTGGTGCTACCAGAAGCTGCATGGTACTCTCACATTCATGTGTTGCCATAGGTATTTCCATGGCATCACTGCTCAGTAATCCTGTTCCTCCTATAAAAGCAGCCACTGTAAGTGCAGCGGGTCATCCCAGGGAATCTCCAGCTAAGCCTTGGCTTGAACCCCTGTCCAGTCACTCAGTATGAAACCTTCAGCTCGTGGTTCTACTCTGGCTACAGTTGCAGGCTTTGCCCTTACTGTGTAATGTATATGTGGTAGCTTAGCCCTGTTGTTCCTTCTCCCCTCTCCACCTGGAAGACACTGATTTTTATTCCCTCCCTCCCGCCCCCCAGGATTTCTGTTATAGATGGTTTGTCAGTTCCCTCTGTATAGCAGTCCATTGCATGATGCTTATCAGCAGCTCAGGAGCACACGAGACTGCTCCTGTCATATAAGATTTGAGGAAGCAGTAGCTGCACTGGCATACTTTTTGGTGGGCTTTTTGAAATCTTGGCATTAATTCATAGTAATTGCTATTGACACATAAACAGTCTACTGCTAGAGCCCTCATGGAAGGGATAGAAAACATGCCAAGAGTCACAAAGCCCACTGTGAAAGCTTTTGTCTGTTGTAGAGTGCATAACCACATTTTTCCTCCTTCCCAGACTCTGAGTGATACTAGATACAACTTGCTGACAGGTACCTGTTCTGAGTGTGCTCTGCCAAATGACTTGTTCAGCTCTTTGGGCCACAGGTCACAGTAAAGTGGCCACTCCAGAGCTCCACAGATTACAACAGCCAACGAAGCAGAATATCATGGAGGGGACAAGCAGGCACTGAGAGAGGGTGAGACTGGCTCCAGGGCAAGAGAAGTGCTTGCCCTCAGCTGCCTGGCAGGGCTCAGCTCAAGCTACACCGCGAGCTGCCCAGAGCCCGCCAAAAGCCCTCCTGCCAATAATTTGAACTTGGCTCTTAGGGCAGGGGGAAGGAATGTGCCACGTCAAGGCAGCACTGGGTGGGGTTAGAAAACACATTGCAGGGAATTTCATCAGCTGCAGGCTTCCCTTCCGTGGGCAGAGGGGGAGAGAGCCTTTCAGGCAGCAGGTAGTGATGCAAACGGCAGCTCTATTTGTATGTGCTATTTTCTGAACTGCACCATCCGAATTGCAGCTGTTGAGCTGCTCCCTCCTTCCAGCAGACAGCCTGTGCTCAGAAACTGCTACATTACTGCCAGTGGAGTCTAGTACTTGACAACACAGTTGTGAGATTTCAAGAAGCACAAGAAGCTCATTCTGGTGCATGCAGCTCTGGTAATCAGCAGAGGAAGGAATTAAGGAGTCACTCCCACTAATGACAATCCTAACATTGCAAAGTGACAAGTTTCCCAAAGTCCTCACGCAAAGAGAAACACAACCAGTTTGTCAGGATTGCTTCATCTCCTGTGACAGTGGCACATCTCACTTCCTAAGTGTCTGACAGGACTGGACTCTGCAGATGCCACTATCTGACACAAAAACAAGTTTAGAAGAGGCAAATCCTTTCGGTCACAAGTTTTCTTTCCTCCACAGGGAAACCATTCTGACTCTGCTTGTCCGAAGGGAACAACTCATTCTCTTGGAGACAAGGCAGTCACAAACCCCTTGATAAGGTCGGAGCTATTTTAAAAACAAACTACCGGTTAGATGTGTGCCCTAGAAAGCGTCTCTTTAATTATGCTCTGGGGGAATTTGTGACTGTGAGGAAGCTCTTGCCGCAGCCTGTTCCGCCCACAACAGGCCAAAGTGCTGTGCTCAGGGTGACGTGGCTGCCTGTCACCTGAGGCTGCACACCCAGGCTTACTCAGATAAGCCGGGAGCGCAAGGTTGTAAACAGCAGCGCGTGCATTCTTTCCACACCACGGCGCGGTATTTATAGGGCTGAATGCAGGAAGCTTAGGAACGGGTGAAGGGTAGCCATCTCCACCCGTGACCCAGCTCCAAGGGCAGCAGGGGAAGAGCCCAGCTCCACCCTCACTCATTGTACAATTCAGCCAGCAAGCTCAATAAAACATCTTTATTCTGTACATTTATATAGGTGCTTGGGGAAGAGGGACAATCCCCAGCATTAGAAAAATTCAAGACAACAAAACAGCAATTATGAAGAGCATGGCACCAAGAACAGTCATGCCACAGATGGCAGGGATGAGGTGAGACCAGCCATTGGCTGTTTTCTTAAGAAAAGGTCACAGCACCCCCCTTTGGGGCAGAAAACACCAGTGCTGCTGCAAAGAGCTGCAGTCCCCCACCCCCAGGCAGCTTTCTTTGTGACCCACTAGCACCAAAGGGAAGAGCCTGCTGGCAGCTGGGGCCTGTTCTTCTTGCAGGCATTGGTGAAAAGACTGTGTCATTGGAATACTCAGCCCACTGCCAGAATGGGAGAAAAAGGGATCCTGCTTGAGCAGTGACCCTGAGCCAGCAGCTCCTTTCTCACTGCTGGGCTGATAGGGATGCAGCAGTTTTCAGCTGGATCAGTGCTCTCTCCAAGGGACAGGTCACTCCTGCCACTATTGAGCTGCCTTCCCTTCATTTATGCCACCACTTCACCGGCTTCCCCCTGCCTCAGCACACTCTTGGCAGGGTGCAGCCCCCACCTTCCCGCCCCGCAAGGGCCCAGCCCAGCACAGCACAGAGACCCAGAGCCCTGCAGCACTGCCTGTGCCAGTGGCCCAGCAGCAGAACCTGCTCTCAGGATGGCAGAAGGGCTGCTTGGGTGTCCAAGTGCTATCACAGGCCCTTGCCCTTCACTTCAGTCAGGGCTAGCAGGCCACCATGCCAACCGACCGGGCTTGCTGAAGGCCTTTTGCTCACAGCAGACACATTTGGTCTAACAGTCAACAATAAAACCAAAAGCCTATGTACAGGTTTACAGACCCTGCTGCACCCTCCAGGCTACACAGCAGAGCCGCATGACAGCGAGTGTGAGACCTGTGCTCCACTCTACGTACAGAGTCCTTGCTGGCAACATCAGCTTTCCTCTGAACCCCAGTGGCAATGGAAAGAAAGGAATTCTTCCTCCAAGAGAAACAAATAAAACCATGCCACCGTCAAAACAGAAGTTACCTGGTTGTGTGTAGGTAACGCAGCCTGTCCTCCTCACGCATTAAGGCAAGCGTGTGAGGAACAAAGTGGGCTGGGAACAACCATGCCAGGGAGCCCACTGCAAACCACTGCTACCAAAGTGCAGATGGCACCGTCAGGTGAACATCCATGGAAACAACCTGCTCACACCAGCACAGGCCCGGGCCCTGCTCTGCTCCACAGAATGGCCTCCTGCCCAGCTGCTGCAAGGAACAGATGCAAGTACACTCTGTCTTCATGATGTTACATCAGGAGGCTGTGCCACTCAGAGCAGCCACAGCTTCCTGGGAGTCAGAAAGCAGGATGCTGAAGAAATGTGTACATGTGAGTGGGGAACAGGACATCTGTCCAACAGTTAAGACACTCAGATTGGAGTAATGCAAAACCAATGCACAAATGGGACACACAGCAGATTAAAGCCAACCAAGATTCAAACGGTTAAAAAGTGTCCTGAATGCATTCTGAGAGGTTCAGCCAAGCCCCTGCTGTGGGTAGCACGGCCTCTTCCATCCCCTGCCCAGAAGGATGTGCTGCAGGATGACTTGAGAGAACATTGTTTTCAACCCAGTGTTCAGAGAGCAGAAATGGGACCAGATCTTGTGTCTGAGATGGAAAAACATCCCTTCACTGCTTGTCTTCAAGGGCTCTGCGCCTCCCAACCACCAATTTTCAAACAGTAAACAAAGCCAGAACTTGCCTGCCCAGGTCTGCAGGTACCTCTGATGTATTCTGAAGGAGGGCAGGGTAATGAAAGCTGCAGGCGATGTGGAGAACATGCTTAACTTGTCCCACGTACGGCACTGAATGCAAGAAATTCTCCCAGGCTCCATGTCACAGTGCAGAGGAGGGACATCCACACTAGAACGGGACAGCAGCAGCTCCAGGCATTGCTCAGAAAGCCACAGGAGCTTCCATCCTTCTCCCCAGGTGCTGGTGAGTGGAGATTTCTCTGACCTGCTGGTAGTCAGAAGCTCAGCTGTCCAGGCCCCAGGGACTCCTCCAGGCTGTTTTCTTTGGTGGTGATGGCTTGGAGGTCAGTGACATGCCCAATGCCTTTGGTGACTCCTTCACGGAAAAGCAGTTTGGCTCCGATCTTCAAGTATTCAGGATGCTTGATGAACCTGAAACAGACAACTGCCTTCTCTCCTGTCCGCAGCTTGTCCTGAAAAGAAAAATGGGAGAGCTTAGACCCATCTCCCAAGCTGATGCATGAAGAGGTGCATGTGGATAGTAACAAGATGAGGCAAATGAGCAGCCTTCTTCAGACTGCAATGCTTGAGCCCTTCCCATTATTGTATACACAAGAAGAGACAGGAAGACACAAGCTCTGAAGAATGGAGAGTTCACCTCTCTTCTTTAACATGTTTGGAGGAAAAGCAACTATTGGATAAAGGGATGGAGTCTGCTCCCAGGAAGGGACACAGCTACTCAAAATAACCAGCAGTCCCCAGCTTTACTAGAGGACATAGTGGAATCCCAACAAACCCCACAGGGAGGTCCATCTTCCTCCCCTCTATTTCCATGGCCTACCTTTCCATGGATCTTCTCTACGATAGCTGTCTGTCGCACATTCCCCACGTGCACCGTCACCTGAAACCCCTTCCGGAAAGTTGTGGCATGGAATAACAGCACAATCTCGGCTTCAAACACTGAGCAGATGGTGGGGTTCATTTCTGGGCTCACCATGACCATGCCCTGCAGAACAACCCAAGGCTCAGACCAGTTAGGGCCAGTCCCCTTGCTTCTGAACAGCCCCCAAAACCACAAATACACCTCCACTCTGTGACTTGGGCTTGCATCTCATTCTCGGCCTTGTACTCGTTGTACTTTGTAACCTGGCCATTTCCTCCCCTTCCAGCAAGTTTACTGCAAACATCTCTACTTCATTCCCACCCTACCAATGGGGGATCTCCAGGGAGGCCTCCAGCCCTGCTCACTGGACAATGAACAACCAGGCAACAGCAGGACTAACCTTGCGCAGCAGGGAGCGGTCGAAGGGTCCGAGGGCCAGGGTGGCTGCCTGCCCAGCCCGCAGCACGCGGCAGGCAGAGCGGTTCCGTTGGATACTGCACACTTTCAGCCGGAGGAACTTCCCATCGTCAGTGGGACCAACCACCAAGTTCTCCCCTTCTCGGCAGATCCCACTGCCCAGGGTAGAAGAGCAGGACACAGTTCATCAGGAGACATAGACATTTCACCCTCCAAGATTAACCTGAACAAATTCCCCAGGGCCAAGTCTTTGGACTCGTACACTGGACCAACTAACAGGGATACGAAGCTGCTGAGAATCGGGATTTCTTACAGCAGGAGTGAAAGCCACACTATCACTCTTAAGAATCCCAGGTACAGACAGGGGCCATTGCACCCCCAGTGCTCTGCCACACTGCGTTGTTTCTGGTGGAGAGACCTCGGATGACACTTGTTCAGTGTGGATGTGCTGGTGGCCAAACTGCTCTGATCGCTCCCGAACACAGAGGGACAGCTGCCTTTCCACGGGGTAGTGTGCAGTTAACCCCTGCTGGAACCAGAGGATCTACCTTTTACATTTCCTCCCCCTACCTGAGGAAGGAAGAAAACAACTCCTTGGGATCATGCCTAACCTCTGCCAACTCTAGATCCCAGCATGCCTTCTTTCAGCATGCTTCAGGACACATTCCTAATCCAGCAACTTTAGAGCAGACTGTCTGCTTGCCACCACATGACCAATGGTCTGCTCATGTCACCTCCCAACACCCTGTAGGGCTCTATTCTCACTTGGCTCAGTCACCTAGCAGGAGTCAGGGCTGAGCCTCATACAGCTTCCACTTCTGCAGCAGGTGACTCTAACCTTGGGGGAACTCCAGCAACCATTCACATCCACACTCATCTGCCTGGCCCCACTTACCTTGACAGAGTTCCTCCCACAACAGTCCCCACCTCTGGCACCGTATAAATTTCATCAACCTGCAGCAAGGCAACAAGAGTAAGCTGCTCAGACAGAGAGCTGTGAAACAGCACTCCAGAATGAGGACAAAGAGCCCACCCCTTGTGTGGAAGGAGGTGAGCTCTCTGCTGGTCATCAGACACCATCTCAGAGCTTCACCAGCTCCCACTACCTTCCCACTAGAGGAACAAACCTCTGCCTTTTAAATAGCAACCAGAGAAATTATCTTATCCCTGAGATAGACATCTCATGTTTAGGACACATCCAGCCTATCAGGCTTTTCTCAAGGACCAAGTCCTTTTTTTAATGTCTCTCCATAGTCCAGGAGCTCACCATGTCTCTACCTGTGGTGTCCAAATTCCCCAAACATCTCTCCCATGGCACAGCAATGAGTCCAGTATCAGAACTGGAAACAAACTACCCTTACGCACCTGAAATTCTGTAAGTTGCTGCATTAATTCTTCCTGCTCTTTACTGTTGGTCAGTGGAGGGAGGATGTTGAGGAAGACTTTTAAGAGATCCAGGTTCTCCCCAGAAACACTAGACAGTGTGAAGATTGGGGTGATGCTGTCAGACACAAATACACAGAAATAAGCAGAAGGCCAGAGTGCAGCTCCAGAAAGTTTATGGGATTCTAAATCTACTGAGACCTGCAGGAAGATGGATCCTACACCAGTAAGTGGCTAAAGCAGGAAGGCTAGATACAACTCCACAGTAACCCCTGCCTCAATGTTTGGTCGAGGCACCAATCCCTTGTCCACACACATTTTTCTCATGGAGAAGTAACTAATGCAGCCTTTTGGTCCCAGAGCCCAGAAAATTTTGGGAGGGGAAAATGCCTTCTTGGAGAATGCTCTTCTTGATGAGGAGCAGAGATGTTCAAGATGTGGTCACCTCCCCTGTGATCACCCTTCCCCAGCTCTGCATGGCAGCCCAGTCTGAATTGCCTGCTGCTCCAAACAGAAGAAAGGAATGGTCCCTTACTTGGGAGATTGTGCAAACTGTTGTGCTGCTGTAACAGCATCGTCGTCTGAATTCACAAGCAGGGGGAGCTTGTTGCAGCCTGGCTGCTTCAGGATTCGCTCCAACTGCTTCACTGTCCGTTCCACGGTGGCTTTTGAACACAAATCAACTTTGCTGATGACAATGAAGAAGGGGACCTTGAGGGCCATGGCCAAGCCCAAGTGCTCTCGTGTTGTGCCCGCTGCAGGAGACAAGTGAGAGTGTAGGTGCAGCAGCAGTCACCACTGTAGCTTGTTTATGACGACAGCTGTGTCTCCTGGCTATCCCATGGGCCCACTCTAGAGACTTCACTGTAACTGCTTAGTTCATCACGCAATGAAAAAGCAAAATTATTCTTTTAAACAAAACCAAACATCAGAAAAATAAAAACCACCAAGAATTTTTGTGACTGATCTGTCTGCTTCAGAAAGATGCAGTAGTTTTCATTCTTTGGCTAAAGTTTGCCAGAGAACAGCCACAAATATGTCAGAGATAGATGTGGGAGAACTTCAGATGCCTTTTTACAAGGCTTTGGGATTCAGCAGCCCTAAGAATATGTCAAAGTTGTTTTCTTTTGTGACAAACACAGCCCCAAATCCCAAACAAAGCCTCTCTGTCCAGGGTACAGTTTAATGCAGTCTACAGCTGGTAAGAGGATCCCAGCTCTTCTCCCCTCCCAGGCACTCATAGGCACTGGTTTACAAGATATCAGTACATATCTTACAGATTAATAAACTTACAGATTATTTTACAGATTAATAAACTCTTCTGAAAACCATTCACAGCTGACAAGGACCCATTCCCCCCATTCTCCATTTCTCTTCACACGTTGCAGTCAATCCATGCAGGCAGGGCAACACTCACCAATGCCAGTGTTGGCACTAACCACCAGCATGGCGAAGTCTGGGCAGTAGCTGGTGAGGCCAAAGATGGTTGTTTTCAGATACTTGTGGTGGCCAGCCAGGTCAATGAAAGTGATCATTTTGGAAGAACTCTCACAGATCTCTTCTGCTGTCCGGGAGTCACTGTAATTTACCACCTAAGGAACGTAAGGAGCTTGTGAGAGAGGCAGCCCCAGCAGACAAGTAAAGAAAACCCAGCTCTTATCTATCCACTTTGATCTCAGAATTAGTAAGTAGAGATCATCCACCATGGGTGCAGGAAACAGTGTCTGCTGCAAACGGACAAGCAGCACTCAGGTTCAGCTAAAGGGACACAGAACTGTGCCACCTCTCTTCCCTTATGTCCCACTCACAGTTCTAACAGGAGGGTAGTCCTATTCTCCTCCAGCGTTTTGAGTTCAGCAACCCACTCTCGTACCTCTCCTTTGCTGTTGAAGCCGAGGATCTCAAAGCTGATGCTCGATGTTCTTCCTGACTGGATTTCATGGAGATGCCGGAAGAGGTTGAGGCGTGCTCTGCCCCGCCCGTTGTCCAGCTCTCCTTGCGTTAGGACACCCAACAGTGTTGACTTCCCTGAGTCCACATTCCCTAGAACAGCTACTCGAAGGTCTAAGAACTACAGGAAAAAGAACAAAGAAATCATTAAACTTAACCACTGCTGTGCTGACTGCATGAGCACTACTGGGCAGTGGAGATGCAGCTCAGAGAGCTTCCCTACATCAGGGACACTGTGCAGTTTAATCTTGCTCAGATTCTGCTCCTGCTCCCAGCAAACCACTGCTCAGCAGTTGTGATACACTCTCTAGAGTTGGGATGTGACACATCAGGCTTTGGTATCACAAAAAAGGCCATTTGCTGCAGCAGACCTCTAAATCCTTCCTTGTTTGCACACTGGTCTGCATCAGAACCACTGCCATAGAAGTGAAATAATTTTTCACCTCTGATCCAGGCAATCTCCCACACTGACATCTGCCTCAATCACAGTCTTGGAGATAAGAAGTGTTATCATCAATCCTCCCTCTGGCAGCCCTTTAAAACATCTGCTATGGGCCAATCTATGACAAAGTGCCTCTAGGGTTTGGGCTCCCATCCCAAAAGGAAGCTGCTTGTATGAAGCCTCTAAGTCTCCAGCAGGAGAAGACAGCCATATCACAGGTCCCTACCTGCTGGTTGTCAGGCACCTTTCGGACGAGCACCTCCGTTATCTTCCTTGGAACATCACTGTCGTAATCAACCTCCCTCTCCCGCAGCACCGTAATGTCAGCCCCAACCCTGCCACAAAGACAAAAGGAAGGAGTGAGACACACTTGTACTTGACAGCCCTTGCACCTCTACATAACAGCTGACAAAGCGAATGGGATGAAAGCTGGGGATAGTAGGGAAGGAGCCTCGTGCTTCCAGACAAAAGCCCTATAACTATCCTCATGTTTCCAGAACCTCAGGACTGAAGGAATGTCAATCATACAGGGGCTTCGTAGGATGGAGCCAGCTGCTCAGGGGACTCCAGGGAGAGAGCCTCTCTACCAGAGGCTGCTCACGTTCGTGGGCCCTGCAGACGAAAGGGAGCACGTACTTCTCTGCCATACGGCGCAGTGTCTTGAGCGAGGCTCGCATCTCCTCCTCCGAGAGGCCCACCAGCAGCCCATTGTCCTCCACGCCGATCTGATAGACAGCCTCACCTCGGCCCTCCTGTAGTCGCCACTTCATCTGTGTCACCAGGTGTTCAAAGCGGTATTGCGAGGGGTTCACCAGCTTTAGCTGTTTGACAGAGGGGTAGTTCTAGTCACAGCCTGGATGCAGAGGCAATCCCATTGCCCAAGCCAGCAACTCCCAATCCCAACTTGGAAGCAATGCTCCCAACTCTGACCCACCTCTAGAAAGTACAGCCTGTATTAGTGTCTGAACAGAAGCCATGGGACAGGTGAGAAAGGGTTTCACAAAGGTACAAACATAGGGTAGAAGAACTTTTCCGCCTCGTGACAAAGGGATCTGTACCCTGCCTGCTGCAGGGTTAAAGACAGCACTCTGGGACCAATCTGTGATCCAGGAGCCAGTAAGTGCAAATGGCAGGGCAGCCACAAGAAAGTGGCAAATCATTTTCAGGGATATCTGCATCTCTCTCTCAAGAAAAACATAGTGGGCATCATATACTAAAAAAGATTCCTAAAAATGAGTACTGAAACCAGATTTTTCCAGCTCAGCATACTGGGTAATGCTTGGCACAGAGACACAGAAGATGAATGGTAGTTCCTTACTGCAGTGTCCACTTTTCTGTCCTTTCCTTTTCCATGTTACCCATAGGCTGTCTTTGGTGAAGTTACTCACTGCAAAATAACCCTCTGGGAGGAAGACCTCCTTCTGCAACCTCAAAAGACTCACCTTGTACTCGATGTTCCCATCTTCTGCCTGGTCAGAGAACGAAACAAGACAGAGGAGTTAGATGCTGTGCCCACAGGGACTTCTACGGGCACCAGCTGCCCAGATACTCTGAAGCGGGTGCTGAGATTTTCAGAGAGAGGGAAAGGGGCAGAAAGAGACTGTGTTAAGTCCCAGCCTTCTTCCATTCTTTCCTACACTCAACTAGAACTTTCCTTATGGTTTGTTTGTGCTGTTTGCATCCCACATCATGAACACCAGAGGACAAAACTAGAGTGGGACACAAGGGTAATACTGTCCGGGGGAGAATTTTTTTCTGGACAGTAAAGAATAGGGCCAGCCTAATAGTCACAGAGAGAGAGACAGAGAGTTCCAGTTTCAAAAACGCACAGGCCAGCATATGATTTAAAGTCTCCCCCCTCACCCATCCATGACCCACAAAATGCCACCCACAGCATCCCACTCCCACCCTATCCAGCAGCTTCAGTCCATCCAATGTGCACAGAAACAGGGACCTGAGAACAAAAGCTGCTGCTTCCTCTCCTGCTCAGTGATACTCTCCCTCACCCAATTAGTTTTTCATTGACTCCTTTCTATATCCTTACGTATCTTCTCTCTACAAGGAAGGACTACAGACATACAGAAGTAAGGTAATGACTCCTTTGCCAGCTAGTCACTGGTCAGACAGTTCTGGAGAACCAGACCTGATCAGGACTATCTGTACACAATGTGCTCAGAAGAACTTTCTCAGCAAAGCCTGACGCCAGACGGGGTTGTAACAGAAAGGCCCTCAGTACTTGTCAAGCTCACTTCAACCACAACAGGCTCCAGCTTTCCAAAGAGAATATTTAGACAGTATTGAAGTAATTTTCCCATTGATTCAGTATCAGGACCGCTGAGAAAGGGCTGGAGCCTGCAGGAAGCCACATACTCTGTCAGACTAAATGAGGCTGGCAACAGTAAGCACTTCCTTTTCCTCTGGACACCTATTTGCATGTCAGGAGAGGCAACAGCCCTCTCCTTGCCTTCCAGCTCAGCTTTTAACCACAGCGGTGCTTACGGTGGCAAAAGGCCAACAGAAGTTCTCAATTGTCAGCTCAGTTCTCTGGCAGCAGAGCTATGCTGTGAGAAAAGGAAACTTGTGGAAGGCTTTCCTCTCTTGCCATCTACCAGCTTTCCAGTTCTAAGAAAAACCCATTCACCTACTGCACTGTCATCTAAATAAGGGAGTGGGTCTCCTTCAAGGCACTTGAGACTAGAAAAGCAACAAGCCTAGACTTGCTGGAGCACACACTGCACAGGGAAGCCAGGGACAGGAGCTGTGTTGAAACTACAGGGGGCTGTCCAGCCTCCAGCTGAAAGGAACAAGAACTAAACTACGGCTGCAGGCCACAGTCCTGCCTGTGGAGAAGATCTAACAGTAGCAAAGCGCTGTTTTCCCATCTTGCCAAGAGCCCCAGCCCTGCCTTGTGGAGGAACTCCTCCCTTCCAGCACGGGCTATTATATATTTTACAGAAAGCTCACTGACTGGGGCTGAGCAATTGAATCCGGGCCACCGTAACTCTCCCCACACTGACAGTTCTCTGAAAGCAGTGACAACTGCCCCAGCTGACCACACACCCACGTACTACCAATGCCACTTCTTCCTGCTGCAAGAGACAAGTGCCTCACACTCTGTCCATACCACCTGCAGCCCCACGTAAGAAAACAGCTGTCAAGTTAGCTGGGCAGGGAGTCACTAGAACCTGCTGAGTTTGGCAGCTGCAAAGGGGCTCAGACCCACCAGATCATCTCTCGGGGAGAGAGATGCGAACGGGATCTTTGGGACTAGGAGGAGAGCAAAGCTTTATTTCCGAAGCTATTTCGATCGCAGGCGGCAAAGCGCCCACAGACAGGCGCCAGGCAGTGCGATACTACTCCGGTGGACCCCTCAGGGAACTCGCTGGCACCGGGGACACGAGCATGGCGCGGAGGAGAGACCGGGGCAGGCGGGCACACGGCTCACGGGGCCGGGGCTGCAGGACCTCCTACGGCTGCTGTCAGCCCGACCCCGGCACGGCCCCGCAGCAGCAGCACCGCCGGCACCTCCAGCCGGACCCACCACCCAACCTGCGGGGTCCGGGCCTGGCACCGACCCGCTCCGGGGGGGCTCCGGCCCTCCGGCCCCTCAGCGGCGGCGCCCCCCGCCCCCGGGCCTGGCCCCGCTCCCTCCGCGACTGACGGGACGCGGCGGCCGTCAGAGCTCACCTCGGGCGGCAGGTACGGAGGATTGTTGGCCTTCCCTCCACGGCTCCGCCTGTTCTTCTTCGCCTTCGAGCCGCCGCCACCGCCGGGCGCGGCCCCCCCGCGCCCGCGCAGCGCTGCGCCT
>VWZT01003497.1:25926-43157 GCA_013397055.1 Pachycephala philippinensis | reverse complement strand
TGGTGTCCCTGGGAATGAAGGGCTGGTGTCCCCTGGGAATGAGGGATTGGTGTCCCTGGGAATGAGGGGCTGGTGTCCCCTGGGAATGAGGGGCTGGTGCCAGAGCAGTGCTGCTGTGTGGGCCGGGAGCTGAGTGGCTCAGGGGACCCTTTGCGAGGTGCACTGCAGGGACAGGGAGCTGTGTCCCCTTGCCAGCACAGGGATGTCACCCTGGACCTCTCTCGTGGCCTGAGCCCGTCTGGAGAGCAGCGAGAGGCCAGCCCAGGGCAGGAGCTGCTGCAGGGACACCTCCCCTGTGCTGGGGAAGCCTCGTGGGAGGGTGGGAAGGGTGGGATCTCGGGAACAGCCTCCCCACGAGGTGTCCTAGGAAAGGAAGAAGCTCCAGCTCCGTGCTGCCCAGCCCAAAGGTGCTGCAGTGCAGCGCTGGGGATGGGGAGCTCTCTGCGTGCGCACACAACTCATCAGTGCCGCGCTGCGCGAAGCCTCCCCTGGCAGCTGGCAGCTCGTTCTGAGCTGCGGGGCAGCACCCAGCCAGGACCTGGGGCTTTCCTGGGGAGAGAGCGCTGCTCTGAGGATTGCTGTGCTGCTGTATTCCAGAAAATCAAATTAGCTCCTCGCCAGTCCATATTCTAGCCAGAGCTCCCTACTGAAAGGCTTCCCCCTTCGGCATGCACTTAGGGAAACAGGGCAAAAAAGGCTCATTCAAAGCCAGGAGTGTTCAGGAGGAACATTGAGAACACACAGAACCCTCAACATCTCCCTCCCTAGCCTCTAGTCTGTGAAACCTTCTCTGCTGAAAGTGGCACCTTTTTTCTGGGCAGAATCTATAAGGGCAGTCCCATATTGCCAGGAAAAAGGTAAGAGACCAGAGCTTTGGACAGGAAATTTATTTGCCACAGCATTCTATTGGACATAGAAATTATATTTTAAAAAATAACTGAAAAGAAAGGCAATTGTAGAGGGGCAGATCCCCGAAGCCCTCGCCCCGCGGCAGCCAGAGCAACGCCGCTGCACCGCCTCTGCTTCCAGCGCCTTCTATCCACTTCCATGGATCATTGGGTCATGCTCTCTGTATCCCCTCCTGCTTCCAGCACCTTCTGTCCACTTCCATGGATCATTGGTTCATGTTCTCTGTATCCTCCCCTCAATGGCCCTCATTGGTTTATGTACCCCTGTCTCCTCCTACCTCCCTTATCCCCATTGCATACACCCTTGTACCTCCCCTTCCCCACCCCCCTGTAAAAGGGACTGCGAGGACTGATGCTTCAGGAGAAGCCTATCATCTCCAGAGGTTTGTCCTGGTGTTCAAGTTCAATAAAGGATCGGGACAACCCTCCTCCTGCCTCGTTTGCCTCCGGTTCTGTTTGCATCCCGGCCGCTGGGCTGCTAAGCCTGGGCAAGCTCAGCCTAGGGGCTGGGGCTGGCGCCGGGGCAGGACTCGGCCGGGATCGCTGCCGCCCCGCGCTGCCGCAGTCCGGCCCCGGAGCTGCCACAGGCAGTCACTAGGGCAGCAAATTCTAGGGGGTTACTAACATCCGTGTACTGACCCTGCTGAAGGTGTCAATTCACTTCAGTGCTTATGGGAATAGGAAAAGAAAGCACAGTGAAAAAAGAAAAGGAAAAAAGAGGAAACAACGTAAGATATTTTTCTGCTTTCTAAACACTAACTAATCAATCAGCAGAGTTTTTGCTAGATAAGAAAGTTCCAGTGGTGGCTATTTGTGAGATACTTAATGCACAGAGACTTTTTCTTAAAATTATTTTTGCCCAGGAGACAAATGTGTAACCATATGATTTTTCCCCCTGCTATGTTAAAAATGCATTTATATTTTTTCAAGCACACCCCGATTAAAGAGGGCACATCTGTTTTAAGTCCTTCTTTATGAAAATTACTGAGCTTCCTCTGAAAGCTTATCTTTTAATTTCAAAATTCTTTGTAGCAATAACTTAGATAATAACCAACCATATTTCTGTCTTCTTTAGAGGAAAAAAAAGAGAAAGAAAGAACCATTTTGAGCTTTGAACTCCCCCTCCCTCCCCTCGCTGGGTCTCCTTTGAAAAGGCCCCCCTCATTTGCGTTTAAAATGGATGTTTCATACTGGTTGATTAGTGTTCGTGTGGGATACCAGCCGCTGCGAGCGCCGGGCGCAGCTTGAGCCCTGCGGATTATTCATCAACTTCCCCGGCAGGGGGGACCCTGCCTCTCCCGCGCGGCACCACGGCGCTCAGCTTCGCTTTTTAACGCGCCTTTTTTCTCCTTTTCACAAAGTTGTCTCTTTTTTTTCTTTTTTTTTTTTTTCTTTTTTTTCCCCCACTCCCTCTTCCCCACGAAGGGGTTACCCGAGTGTACCTAACACCGGAGTAACACCGGAGTAACACCGAGCCCCTCGAGCAGCGAACGCTCCCTGCCCCAGCAGCGTCCCTGGGCTGGGGCAGAGCACGGCTGGGCCGCCATCGCCATATGTCTGTCTGCTCCCAGCCTTTGTTTAAGGCAAAGAGCATTTAAATACGTAAATTGGGACCCGGAGGGGCGCTCGGGTTTCTCATCGTGGCCGTATCATGGCATCTCCCTTGTTTCTTTTCCCCGAGGTCTGACTGGTGTTCTGTTTGTCCTTTATTAGATGTAGAGGAGGTGAGGCTGTGGCTGTATTACCAATATTTCAGTAACATTTATCAGGGTTGCTGTCAGCATTTTGAACACCGAGTCTGAGCCAGCTCTGAGCAGACTTTTACAAAACTGTTATCTGGCATTAGCTACCTGTGCATGTTTGTGATATTTGGTTGTTATTATTCATCATCCCTACCGAGATGACGCCTCAGAACCAGGGAAAAGGAGCTGTCTTTGTGCAGAACAAAAATAAATAGCAGGCAATTTTGTGTGCCTGAGCCCAGGTTTGTGCCATCTGAGCTCACAAGAGACGAGTTCCCTGCACACCTGGGCTCTCAGTCGCATGATCCATTATGGATACAGGAATACTCGTGCCACATGAAGAGGTTTTCCCTTCATGAGTGAGCACGTGCATTTTCCTTTGCTCTTTGTCTCCAGCTGCCCAAAGGCAATCCTCCTTCCTTGAACACGGTGACTACACATGAAATTATCAAGTGTAAGAAAGGCAGAATTACTTCCTTTTAACTTCACCCATCTAAACCAGGCATGAACTTTGATGATTTTTTTGAAGAATCTTTTGCTGATGGAAAGAAACCAGCACCTGCAGAATGTGGCCATCCCCATCAATGCTTACACTGGGAAAGAATATCCTGTATTTATGGTGTATCCTATTGCCACTGATGGAATACAGATAACTGGTTTGGATCAAACTCCTAAATTTTAGACAGCAGAGACTTGGTGAAAATCTTCACACTTACTAAGACACGGAATGGTTTGGTGCAATGCTCACAATCATTAATTCTTCTTAAAATTAACAACTACCACAAGCTGAATTTTATTTTTTATTTCCTGCTGCCATCCATGAAAGTTCTGAAAAAAAGATTTTTCTTGTTCAGTACTTTCAGTGAACTGTATTTCTCCTTTGGGACATCTTTAGTCCGCTTACAAGGAGGTTAGTAGGAGTAAGAGACACAGAACAGCACCAAGCAGACTTTGAAAACAAGAACTTCACACCCACGTGGGCACCCACAGCTCCCTTTTCCTGGTGAACACAAACTAATGATACGTTTTCTCTCTTTGTTACCTTATTTTTTGGTTTTGAGCCTCTACCTCCTGACCGAGCTCTCTCACCATGAAACCATTGCATGTAAAAGTCAGATGTGGTATTTTAAAATACTTCACATCCAGATGCTCCTCCAGGCATTGGTGCTTGGGTGCTCCCTCCTGGAATTGGTGCTTGAGTGCTCCCTCCAGGTCCCGATTCCAGGGGGGCTCTGACAGCTGTGTCCAGCTGCACAACCACCTCTGTCCAGCAGCCACACCTGTGAGGATCTGGAAACTCAGTGGTCAAAGAGTGATTTTGGGTCCACCCAGTGCTGGACATATGCTAAAGAAGTTATGCAGCCTGAAGTTGAGGATTTAGGTGCCTAAATCCCTCAAAACCTTGTTTGGAGCACAGGAATGTTTCCTCTGAGAGCCCTCAGTGCTTCCTCACTCCTCTCAGTTCTGTGTCTGTCTGTCACAGCTGTGACCACAGCAGCTTCTGAGTGTCAGCCAGAAGAGCCTCGTGTGAATTCTGCCTCTTTCTTCCTTTTCCTGGGAGAAATCCATGTAACAACTACAGGAATTTCAATAATCCATGGGTATTTATACATACACATACGTACAGGGACCAGTGGAACCAGTAACTGAGCTGGGTGACTGCAGCAGGAGGCAGAGGAGAGCTCCAGCACTGACACCACGCGGAATTCAGGGAGGTGGGGATGGATGCCAGGGAAGCTGGTAACTGAGAGAATATTGCACAGGGTGGAAAGGCACATCCCACAGAGGGTGCAGCCCTCACTGAACACTGCAGGAGGGCCCGGGAACATCCCGGGAATATCCCTGTGCGGGATTTCTGGGCCACTTCAGCAGGGTTCTGTGAGCTGGCACAGCCCCACTGACCCGAGGGGGTTGGAGCAAAGGAACTGCAGCAGAAGAGACACCAAAGAGAGCCCAAGGAGCCCTCAGAAGCTTTGCCCACGAAGTTTCGGGGACAGGGGTGAAGCCACAGGTGCCAGACTCATCCAGCTTGGATCTGCCCACCTCAATCCATGTCAGCACAGCCATGGACATCCCCTGCTTGAGGGGATAAATCCATGGAAATATTCAATGTATGGGATAGCACACCTAGGGGATAAATCCATTCAATATTCAATATATGGATAGCACACCTGCAGCTGGGACCTGCCAGGGGAGCAGCACAGCTCAGAATTCAGGCCAGAACAGATTTTAAATGCAGTGTAGTTCTTACATTTTCAGATTACTGTTACTGGCACCAGGATCTTCACCACCACAATCACCACCCTTCCTCAATGCAGTCCCTGTGCAAACCCATCCAGCAGGATCGTTTCTAACATGGGCCATCAGGCATTTGATGTTTTAAAAGTTAAACAAAACAGAATTTTTTAAGTCAGTATCCACCTATATTCCAAGGGAAGCAAGTGAAAAGGTGACAGATGTTCTGCATGGAGGCAAACACAAACTTTAACACAACATAAAATGTGTGAGAATGATTTAAACTCAGTTGCAAAATTAATTATTGAAGGTTTAAAATTGTAAAGCACCATTTGGGCTTCAAAGAATGTTCAAAATAAAGAAAATAACTCAGGTATTTATTGTTTTGCTTCCATTTACATTGATGCTATAAATAGCTGACAAGAAATGATGACAAATAAGCTTTTGTAACCCTTTGGGAGTTTATTAGGTCATTTGTGAGAGGTCTGAATAGAGTCATTTGTTGCCCTCAGGTGTTTGAGAGTCTCTTTACCCTTGGGAAAGGAATTTAACAAAGGAGTGTATTTCAAAGAAGGCACTCCGTGTTTTCCACTCTTTTTCTGAAGTGTTTTCAAACACACTCCAAGCTAAAAATTCTCAGAAGTGAGAAAAGGAGGGATATATCAGATGACCCCTGAAGCAGCTGACAATCCCAGGGAGCAGAAGATACGGTCAGATTTTAGATGCTTGAATCCCAAATACATTTTCACCATAGGAGGCCCTGATTTATTTTTGCCCCACCCACTGCGTGCAAACTTTGAAATGCACAATACAGACGTGTTGGACTAACGCCCTACTTGCATTTTTTTATTTGGCTGAAATGTGACATGTCTTAGTCTGCTTCCAAAAACACCGGGCAGGTCCTTTGTTACAAAAAGACATTGCATCTGCCTTAATCTATATATCTTCTTAATTAGCTAGAGCATTAGCATTTGTTTGGGCTGTAATAGAACAGGTTGTCAGGCAATGGCAATACAGCCATCAAAATGAATCAAAAAAGCTCAAAACAGCTTTAGAGAAAAACCAACGATAGGTGTGACTGCCCAGGGAGCACCCAGGCAATCTCTGCTCCAAAGGCCAGGGCCCAGCCAGTCCCTTCGTGGGGACTTCTAAGGGTTGGAAGCTGGTGTTTTTTATCTTACTGGGAGGCTGGAAGATTTCACTGTGTTTTTATAGCTTCTGCCAGTCTCCTTTCCAGCATCAGGCAGAAGTTAATGTCTGAGAACGAGAAAAACAGAACAAAGCAACGTGAACAGAACCTGTTTTCAAAGCAGCTCCCAGTTTTCTGGATGGGGTTTTGTTTCCCTTGACAGAAGTCTGAATGCAGTGGGCATTTCTGACCTACATTTTTGGGAGCTGAGCATTGCCTGTCTGTGTGTACATAACTCATAGCAAAACACTGTCTGTGTTCTCCCTGCTGGCAGGAAGGGATTTATGCACTCCCAGCACCCTGAGAGCTGGCTACAGAGGTTCCCAGATCATCCCAGAGATGCTCCTGCAGATCTGGCTGCTGTAGAACTCTTCTGTCACAGAAAAAACCCCTTCCAGCAGTTTATAGCTACAACAGAAACGAACCAAATATCACAAACTCTGCACAAGTTCAGGGTCTCAGTGGAATAAAGATGCCTTGGCACCGGACTGAGTTCCCCTGCACAGTAAATGGGACTCGGGAGGAGCCCCAAACTGGCCAGCCTGACATCTGCTGATTCCACACTGGAATCCCTGTGTGCCCTTCCCACCGCTGGGTGGGTGCAGGCTGGCACAGCCAGGGCGGCTCTGCAGAGCAGCAGTGATTCCCCAGTGCCCACACTGGCTCAGACCAAGGGCTGCACCAGGCTGCTCTCCTGTTTCCACCACTCTCAAAAATGATTTCCTGCCCTTATTCAGGGCTTCGAGAGCGTACTGTCACCCACTTAGACTCCACTTGAACCCTCTCTCAAGTGGATGCCCTCCAGCTCTTGTCTTCAAACAGTGGTGTCCATCCTTTTTGATCATACAAGTCATGCAGGCTTTTCAAAGGCAGAGCTGATGCTCACGGCCCCTCTTCTCCCCTGCTTCCTCATTTCTTGACTGGACTCACTGTGCATTCAGTTCACAAGTCACTCATGCAAATAAGGCACTGCATACTCAAAAGATGTCCAAACTGAGGAATAGCTGAGATCAGACTGCCCCTATTGGAATGATTCATGTAGCCCGCATATCTTTCACTGTGGCTGAATTTGAGAGCATACAAAAACTTGCTTGTCA
This sequence comes from Pachycephala philippinensis, assembly GCA_013397055.1. Classification (NCBI taxonomy): domain Eukaryota; kingdom Metazoa; phylum Chordata; class Aves; order Passeriformes; genus Pachycephala; species Pachycephala philippinensis. Next base: position 35,986 of record VWZT01003497.1, on the reverse strand, counting down.
GTAGGCAAATATTTTAACTGTGACTACAGCTTATTCTGGCTGCCACTCACTCCTGGTGACTCTGTCTCTTTATGGGTCTCTCCATATCTTGCCCATTTTGTCCTGGATGTATCCCCAGACTGCATGCATCCAGCTCGGAGACACTTATTTACTCCTAAACTGCCTCTGGTGCAAAGAACCCGAGGAGTTTTGTCAAGACAGTTTTTGTGCTGGAAAAGTACAGGAGAGTTACTTGGAGTGCCTGGGGAAATCTGTAATCAAAAAGTTCAGTGCATTTGAAATTAGGCCCCTTCAAGAATAGAGCTTATCTGAGCAGGAGATCCCAGCATCAGCTTGGTACAATTCTGTGTGGTACACTGCAAGCACACAGAGGCTGCTCCTCCATCTGCACCCACGGGAAGCTCGTCACATAAACCATTTAGGTAATTGTTAGAATAAATGGGGAGCTCTGCAGAAACCCGCCACAGTCCCAGCAGATGAAGCCCTGCCTGCTACCTCTTACCAAAATGACCCAACAGCTAAGGCAGGGCAATTGAAAATCAGCTGCTGATACTATTCCAGAGCAGAATCAGTGCAGTTGTGAGAGCTGCTTCCCACAGACAATGACTCCTGCCAGGTCTCCTGGCAATGCTGACACCTGTGTGAGTAGTGAAGAACATGAATGTGAGACTGAGCTAGTCTGGAAACCAAACCGTGGTGCAGGAGGCAGTAAGAAATGTGTTCAGATCCTGAACTGAAATGCATCCTTGGGATCTGAGGTTCCAACCACACTCTGGAAGCACCTAAGAAATGAAGCCATTCCGTTTCTTTCTCGTTCACCACCAGGGAAATCAGATGCCATTCCTGGACAGGGATCAGCACACCAGTGCAGCCTCTGTCCATGTGCTTCCAGTCCCTCCACAGCTCTGCTCTGGTGCTGGGAGCCCTGCGAGGCAGGTCTGGGCTGAAACATTGCATAATGAAACAATGCACTCCTCTTTCCTTCTCAGGCAATCTTTGCTTCCCTTCACGATGTGGTGCCTGTTCGTAATTCCTTGTTACATGTTGGAGAAATATCCTTCCATAGCAACAGATGTGCTCCTTTAAATATGTAGCAGTAGAGATTGAGGCCCATTAATTTTAATTTACTGCGTTATATATCAGATCATTGTGATTGATTAATTCTAAATGAGAGACACTAAAATAAGATTTAAGGAAAAGGTTTAAAATTGAAATTAAGCCTTCATTATTTTGGTGCTCAGTAATCTAAAATGACAGTGCGTTCACTAGACAGCATCTGAAGTGAAGTGCTAAGACAGCACTGAAATGCTCACGTTGTCATAGAGAGAGGGCAATATGAGATGGCAAACGTGACTTCAGGTCTTGACAGACAAATACAGGAGGAAGAAATAAGAAACTTATAACTGTCTTTGACATACTGCAGCAAAGTCTCTGAAAACTACGAACCCTCTAAGAAAGTCTACAACTGCTGGCCAGGATCTTAAAGCATCCACCAGTCTGGAACCCCACGGAACTGAGGGTGGGTCAGTAGGGAATTAAATGCTCACCCCTGTTTTGGTATCATTGCAGCACGGAATTCACAAGTACCTGAGCTAAAACCTACTGCCGTTACAGGCAGCCTGGCCAGACTCTGCACTGTGCAAACACACACGTGTCTTTGCTTACCCACACTGCAGGTAACTGCAGGTAACCCCCCTGCCCTGCTTCCCAGGCAGGCAGCTGCTGTGGGCAGTACAACTGCTGTCCCTGCTGCTGCAAGTACCCCAGAAAGCCAAGTTTTCAGGAGTACAACAGTCTATCTTAAGAGCTGTATTGTCTCTGGATCACTTGCATGAATGAAGCAGGAGGACGTGAGTAAATACTGCCACGGGTGGAAGAAGTACGGGTTCAAATGCAAACTCCTTTGAAAAAGGTCAGGGAGCACCAAGTGTTGGGCTTTTATTTTCCTCATAAATACAAAACCAGTTGGCTTCATGCAATAAAATGTTCAGAGTAAATAAGCTGCTATGGAAACAGAGCCCAGGGTGTGTGGCTGGGTCGATGCAGGTAGCCAGGTGTACAGAGCGTGCAGAAACGTGTCTGACAGCTCTGCTCTGCCTCCCTTCCCAGCCCTGCACCCCACACTCGCAGGGAGCCAGGAGCAAAGTGCTTCTTCTAATCCTTTACTGCTACACTGAGGAATTCACTCTGCCTTTTGTAACTCAGGATATCACTCGTGGATTTGTGTTCTTGGCTGTCATGGGTGGGGACTCGTCCGATAACCAGGAACTCGACGCATCTTTCAGGAGGAATTCTTGGAATATGGAACGGGGAATTCCCTTGCTCAGGCAGTGCTCTGGGTGGTGGCTGTGGAGCTGACACTGAGCACGAGGCAGTGGCCACCCTGCTCTCAGTGCCCGTGCCAGTGCACCGTGCACAGCCGCGGTGCCACGAGGCCACTCATTCTCATGCACGGCACTGACAGAGGTTTCAGAGAAAACATTTCAAAAATGATTTTGCAACTTAAGAAAACATACTTCATTTCCTTTACCATGAAACCAAATTCACTGTACATTACAGCTTTAAAGCTGAGATCTAAGGTTCAGATCAACTCTTTAATCCTGACTGTGGCTTCGGGTACTTCCTGATATTTATGAGAAATGCTCCAGGCCTGCAGCTGGGCTTTGAACAAAAAAATAATGAACTTCGTTGACTGTGAACAAAGTTCTACACTATTTTAAAGAAAGTTAAGCTGTGACATTTTTTAATCCAACACTAAATCACATAACCCAAATTCTCTGCATAATTCAGGAATGTTCAAAGCAATAAAAAGACAATTAGATCAAACCGGGTTGCTAAATGAGCTGAAATCAATCTATCTAAACTCGAGAATTCTTGCTAGTTTCCCTCCTGAAGTACTCCCATTTTACTATATAATATCTGAATCAAAATACTGTCTCAGTTCTATTCTAACATACTCCATAGACTGACTCTCCATCTCCTCCTGCTCGTTAAAAATATAGGTAATAAAGGATATCCTACAGAATACACATCTTAAAGAATTTCATCCTTATTTACAGAATATGGTTTACAAATCCGATTATAGTACTAACTTCTGGAGGCCTTGTTCCTGTCTGTATAATGTGACCTCTCCATTTAATACAGCTATTACTGAGAACTTACGGCTCATCACTTCTTGCTCACTTCACTCAGGATCTGCACACAAAATAAACGTCAGCTGGGCCTGATCTGAATTTTTAATGGGCAGAAATTAACAGAAAATATCAAGTTGATAGAATACAGGAGATTTCAGCAGGGAAATGCTGGTGTGTAAGTAAGAGGCCATTTTCTCTTCAGGGCACAGTGTGACAAACAGGGCCTGGAGCGAGCAGTGAGGAGCTGCAGTGATCAGGAGCCCCGGGGAACAGGGAGCACACCAACCCCAAACCCAGGCTGCCTCTGTTCACACAGAACACACTGGTGTCAAGGGAACAGGAGAGAGTCCTGCACCTGCTCCAAGAACACAGCAAGAGGTGTTTCAAGAGAAGAGATACAAAGAATAAGGGCTCAGACAAAAGGACTAAGATTATGAGGGAAAAAAATCAGAAATTAGGGATGAAAAAAGTAGACTAGAGAACAGCAGGGAAACACAAAGTTGAAACCTTTATTTTCCCTCTTCTTGAGAGAAAGTACTTTCATGATATTTGTTATGCAGTTGTGTATTACCTCCTTAGCAGCAATTTTTTTTCCCCTTCTGTCACGTGCCTTTTGCTTTCTGTTTTGGGATGTAAAGACTGCTTTGCCTCTCTCCCATCTCCAGCCAGGGCAGTAAGTAAATCAGGCTCCCCTGAGCAGGCACATCAGTTCCTCTGTCCCGAGCACCATTGCAGGAAATGAAATGGGACACTCAAAACTTGCACTGGGAAGAAGCAAGGCTGTTGGCTCATGAGAGTATTTCAGATACTAAGATAGTCTTTAAAACTTTGCCTCTCTCACTTTAGAAAAAACCTAATTAAGAATGTAAAAACACTGTGGTCCAGACTCACAACCAGTTAATACCTACCACAGGAACCTGAATTCCAATGCTTATTTTTGAGAAACGCCCATTTGAAAATTTCTTAACAAATATTTAATGGGGTTCAGGAGCAACGTGTTGGGCTTCTAAGAACCTAGGGCACACATGTGAGTTACTGAGTTCTGTTCTGAAGGATTCCTTGCTTCCTCTTGCTTCAGCACAGCAAAGAATGGTTTTTACTCTGCTCTCTTGAGGTGGTGCCTTTCCTGGGGTCAGAACCAAAAGAGCTGGTGATACCTGGTCATGGTGTTACAAGGAACACGAGAAGGTAACAGTTCAACCTGCATTGTGGGGCATTTGTAATACACTTAAACATCACACTACAGGTAGTGAAGCATTTTCCTTACTGTATGCATTGGAGTCACTGATTTATTTACCACTCAGGATCCCAAAGTGCTGCTAACTACACGAGTTAGCAGCTGTCTGCTGGTACAGTTCCTGGCTCCTGCCTCCTCAGGCATCTTTTTCCTGTTTATACTTGTACATCAAATGGGCCTTTGGAAAAATCCCTGATTTCCTTTTGTTCTGTTTTCTTTGTTCTGTTTCCATGCGGTCTTTTCCCCTTTGGAGATGACATGTATGGGAAATGGCTTATTGTAGCAACAGGAGACAGAAGGCAAAAACAATTGCATCACGGGTAAAGCAAACATCAAAGCCGAGCCCAAGCCAAAGAGCTGTGAAAAAAGATATTTCATATGTGATATTTCGACGTGTTGAAGTCCAGTTTGGGGGGGGGTTTGGCAACACGAAAAATAAAATGCAAACAGTTACCATTTTCCAAACCTTGTTTGTCTTGGTGTTTCTGTGACCGAGCCTGGGCTAAGGATGTGATGGACCTGCTGCCTTTTCCACATTCCCCCTGACTATGAAAACCCTCTAAGGCTACCTGTACAGCCAGTTTTAACTGGATTGAATTGTTTAAAAAAAGCAGGTCTGAAAGACTGTGAACCAAACTGGAACCCATCTTTCAATAAGTACTAATTAACTGTCTGACAGCCCACGTATAAAAACTAGAGTGCTTATTGTTGATGTTTATTTTCACTTTATAAGGAATTCCTGTAGGTAGCCAGCCTGATTAAGTACTTTTAACAACTCCCTTCTAAAGATAATTAAGTTCTGCAGTGAAATGTAAGGAATTTGGCATAAAAAAAACATTAAGCAGGCAGATATTTTAAATGAATAAACAAACATAACTCTTTCCAACACACACATTCTGCTTTCTCATGATTTACATAACGTAAATGACTTTGACAACATCTTTATATTCTGTTTATCTTAAAATACTGCTGAACCAAAAAAATCTGCATATTGTGTTTCTGCAGCTTTAAACCTCTGACCTACTGGAGAGTTCTGCAGGGTACAGAGCAATAGAAGTTGCCACTGTGGGTGAAGAGCCCATGGCAAGGAGTAATCACTGCTCTTAAAAGCACTGAACATGCCACATCTAAGTGTACGCATTGAGTTTGTTAAATATTTATCCAGATTTGTATGTGAATAATGAAAATCACATGCTAAAAGTACTTCAGCTGTCTTTAAGCAGCAACACCCACACTTTGGTAGCTCGAAAGCTCTTCTTTTTAACTTCTGAAAGAGAATCTGGCTGCCCAAGGGTTGCTGTGCTGACATAGTAAGCACAAGAAAATTGGCTGTGTGGACAGACTGACAATATAAATTAAACAAAAAGAGATATTCCTGTTATTTAAGTATTAATGTTAGTGTCACCCACTTCTACCTGGAACAGCAGAGAACAAGGAAAAGGAACCTTGTGCACTGCAGGTACCTCAAAAATTGTAAATGACCTCACGAGATCAGAGTGGCCTTTCACGAAGGTAAGTATTTAATTAGGTAATGTTATCTCTCGTCCCTTGAAGTCGCTGTCTCCAAACACATCACAGCCATCTAATCTTTAAGCAAAGGCACACTTGTAAAAACAGAAATGGTGCACGTGAGCCCTGGTGCCATCTACATATCCTGTCTTTCGTGGGAAAGCTTGCTAGGGAGTTAATTCCCACTTCAGACCGCTTCCTCCCAAGCTGGAAGGTTTGCTAGTTCTGTTGTGAAGTCCAAAACACGAGTTACGATTCTCTGTAACAGCCATGGCAATTGGGTCAGCCTCGGTACCTAGAAAAAGGCACTTTTCTCCCCTTTGTTTAATTGCTGGTCTGCTGGAGAGTGTCCCTCTGTGGAAGGAGGGTCACTCATGGGGTTTGAACTCAGGCTGTGTCACACCACTCCTGGTGACAGCTCCGCTGCCCGCGGTGTCTGCACTTCCGGGGCAGCGAGGAAGAAGTTATGCTTATTTCTATTTATCATTTAATAAAGTCAAAGTAAAAACATCTTGTAATAGATCTTCTTATGGTAAGGGTTGTGTTTGTTTTATAGTTCTGTATCAGTTTGATTAGTCAGTTAAGAAGTCACAATTTCTAAAGACATGTATTTATTTTATTGCTGTGAGATACAGAGCAGTAAGTGCATGCATATTATGTGCATTAATTGGAACCACTTTGAAATATTTTCAGTGTGTCAATAGGTTTTCATGTACTTCATCTGACTGATTTTAAATTTTCCAAAATATATTCATTTGGTAAATGCAGATACTATCAACAGAAAGAAAACTCAGTGCTGATAAAGGGGTCACTGGGGAGTTGTTGAGTGTCTGAATTGCAGGGTCAGTCACGCTTAAGGTAAGCCAGGCTTAAACATGTACAAAGTGCACCCGTGGCTGAACGGGGCCGAGACGCTGCCCTTCGCTGGAACAACGTCAGCTTTTATTTCTTGTTTGACTGCTCCACCTCCTGGCGAACAGAAATTCACCATTCGAGCAACAGGTTGGATGAGGGGGAAATCACTTTTAGCGGGAACATTCTCCTTATGTTCCTCCCATGTGACACCGAGCGCCCACCCTGCAGCGAGGGCACCGCCAGTGCCTCCTCACCCAGCCCAGCCCCTCAGTGCCGTCCATGGCCGCAGCCCCTCAGTGCCATCCATGGCCAAAACCCCTCAGTGCCATCCATGGCCAAAACCCCTCAGTGCCATCCATGGCCAAAACCCCTCAGTGCCATCCATGGCCAAAACCCCTCAGTGCCATCCATGGCCAAAACCCCTCAGTGCCATCCATGGCCAAAACCCCTCAGTGCCATCCATGGCCAAAACCCCTCAGTGCCATCCATGGCCAAAACCCCTCAGTGCCATCCATGGCCAAAACCCCTCAGTGCCATCCATGGCCAAAACCCCTCAGTGCCATCCATGGCCAAAACCCCTCAGTGCCATCCATGGCCAAAACCCCTCAGTGCCATCCATGGCCAAAACCCCTCAGTGCCATCCATGGCCAAAACCCCTCAGTGCCATCCATGGCCAAAACCCCTCAGTGCCATCCATGGCCAAAACCCCTCAGTGCCATCCATGGCCAAAACCCCTCAGTGCCATCCATGGCCAAAACCCCTCAGTGCCATCCATGGCCAAAACCCCTCAGTGCCATCCATGGCCAAAACCCCTCAGTGCCATCCATGGCCGCAGCCCCTCAGAGNTGGCCGAAACCCCTCAGTGCCATCCATGGCCGCAGCCCCTCAGTGCCGTCCATGGCCGCAGCCCCTCAGTGCCGTCCATGGCCGAAACCCCTCAGTGCCATCCATGGCCGCAGCCCCTCAGTGCCGTCCATGGCCGCAGCCCCTCAGTGCCGTCCATGGCCGAAACCCCTCAGTGCCATCCATGGCCGCAGCCCCTCAGTGCCGTCCATGGCCGCAGCCCCTCAGTGCCGTCCATGGCCGAAACCCCTCAGTGCCATCCATGGCCGCAGCCCCTCAGTGCCGTCCATGGCCGCAGCCCCTCAGTGCCGTCCATGGCCGAAACCCCTCAGTGCCATCCATGGCCGCAGCCCCTCAGTGCCGTCCATGGCCGCAGCCCCTCAGTGCCGTCCATGGCCGAAACCCCTCAGTGCCATCCATGGCCGCAGCCCCTCAGTGCCGTCCATGGCCGCAGCCCCTCAGTGCCGTCCATGGCCGAAACCCCTCAGTGCCATCCATGGCCGCAGCCCCTCAGTGCCGTCCATGGCCGCAGCCCCTCAGTGCCATCCATGGCCGCGGCCCCCCACAGCCATGGGCCCCCCAGTGCCATCCATGGCCGCAGCCCCCCACAGCCATGGGCCCCCCAGTGCCATCCATGGAGCCAGCCCCTCAGTGCCATCCATGGCCGCGGCCCCCCACAGCCATGGGCCCCCCAGTGCCACCCATGGAGCCAGCCCCAGCCGCCACCGCGGCCCCGGCCGGAAGCAGCGCTGCCCTGAGGGCGGGGCAAGCGCAGCCCTTCGGCTCCCTTCGTGACTCCCCGCGGCGCTCGGCAGCCAATCGGCGCGGAGTGCGCCTTCCCGCCTCGCGCCGCTGTCGCGTGCCGTGCGGGTGCCGTGCTGAGGGCGCGGCGGAGCCGGCGCTGGCCCGAACCTGGCCTAAGAAAAGGCCGGTGGCTCCAGCGGGGACACAATCGTGCGGGCGCCTGGGGAAGGCGGCTTGCTGTCTACAGGGGGCTAGGAGCAGTGTGCCCGTGCGGCCCGGGGGCAGGCTGAGGTAAGGCCGAGGGTTGGTGGGTGTGCGCCGGTGCGGGAAAGGGGGGCGACTCTGGTTGGGTATTTTGGCCCCACAAACTGCTCGAGGCGGACAGGGAAGTTCGGGCCGGGCCCACGGGGCAGGAAGGGTGGCTGTGAGTGGAGAGGGTGGGCGGGACTGAGCAGGCCGCAGCGCTGGCAGGTGCTCTGGAGCAGTGTGCTCTGCTCGTGGTGTAAGGTAACAAATCAGGCTGAATCGAGTCTCCAGTGAAACTTGAAAGTGAAGGCCCTGGGTTACGCTTGGCAGAGGCCGCAGGTCCTGCCGTGCTCTCAATCTGATGGACTCGGCAGCTTCAGATTTGTGGCGGCCTGTGCCAGTCCGTGCAAAGCTGACCGAGAGCTCCCCCACGCTCGCGTCATGGCGCTGTTTGTGTGGAGATCCCCGAGCAGGGAATTGGGCAGGGAGGGGTGTGTTTTACTGAGCCAGCTGAATTTAAAGCAGGGCAAATGCAGTAGTGCTGCTCATAATACTTATTGGGATAAGGATGGGGAAGGAGAAGATAGAACATTAATGCTGTAGGTTGCTTGTTTTAGAAGATGACAGGAAGAGCCAGAGCCAGAGGAAGACCTCCTAGACAGGGAACTGCTCTTCCTGCTGTAGGAGATGCATCTGTAAGTTGGTTTTCTTTTTAATGAGTGCAACCAGGATTTGAAATGTCATACTTACCCTACTTCCTATTTTAATATCAGGCAGATATCTTAGCTATTATATGTGTGTATGCATGTATTCTGTTGGGCATACAGAATATATATATGTTATATTAAGGACATTTTATTAAGTTTCCAGTAACATGAAACTCTGAATTGTGGGATTGCTCGTGGCTGAAGGTTGCAGTTCTTCCAGCCATGACACTTTTTAATCTTATTTATTCACTAGGCACTAAAAATACAAAAGATGTTTTTATAGAATAACTAGTCAGTTGAGGTATCAGAAGGGCTGTAGAAAATAAGAAGTCCATAACTTTTAGTTAGAGCTTGGAAAGAGGAGATTTGCATTAGCTATTAGTTAAATGATAATAACTTAGAAAAAAAATTCCACACTCCAGTATTTTTGAGTTAAAGTGTAGAGTAATTACTATAGGATAGGAGAAATAAGATTTAAACTTACGTAACTCTTGCCTTCGAGTATTTGAATGTGCTCTCCTTGGTGAATGTCCCGTCGCACTCTTGGAAGCACGCTGTTTGTTCCCACCTGTGGCAGGTCCAGCAGGGCATGCCCGGCCAGCTGCGCGGCCACCAGCAGCCCCCGCAGCTCCAGCAGCCCCCGCAGCTCCAGCAGCTCCATGTTCTGCCAGCACAGTCGGAAGAGCCCGGGCGCCTGGGGCGCCTGCGTGGCTTTGGGAACGTCCTGCAGGAGAGAAGGCCAGAAGGTCAGAAAGGCTGAGAAATTCAGTGCCCGCAAGGGCACG
>VWZT01003497.1:0-25919 GCA_013397055.1 Pachycephala philippinensis | reverse complement strand
CCCCGCGTTGTGAGGAGAATACAACTAAGACATTCTTTAGATTGTATTTTTCTTTTTTTTCTTTTCAAAATGAGATATATTACTAAGATTTGAAAGATGTTTGCTACATAGCAAAAGCTTAAACTTAACATTTTGTGGTTACTCTTAAATTTATCGAAATGTCTTTCAAGATTGAACTGTATTATATTTTTTAATTTGTATAATATATGATAGTATATACATTATGTATTACTTGTCATACAAATAGTTGTATTACTTGATTGTGATTCTCCCTCAAATGTTAAACAATAGGAATACAGGTTTCCTCGGGACTCCAGGATTTGACTTTAAGAGACAGGGGTGGACATCGTAGAGATTTCCATGACCTTGGGGTAAACACTCGGCAAGCCATGGTACATGTTCAAGAATCCAAAACTGGTATGTGTAAATTAGACTGTAGACATATAAGCAATTTGAAATGAAAGATAGTTTCCTTTATTTCAGCTCTTAGTTTCCCCTAGAGAGCCAAGTAAAAGAAATCTTTAGAGTGTCTTAGAAAAAGATAAGAAGTTGTTCCTGGTACCTGAAGAGGAACACAGAGAGTTTTCCTGACAGCTGAAGGCTTTAGAAAGCTCCAGTGGGCTCATGAGTGTCTGATAACAGCATGCTGTAGCTCACTGAGGCAGAACAGATGCAGAGCACGGCTGACCTCTAATCTTTGTCTGAATGCCATGGCTTTAAAAAAAAATTCTCAGAGCTGTTGAATGACCATAAACTGCTAACATTTTGTAACTGTTACCATGTTTGCCTCTCACTTCAGGTTTTTCAGGAAGAATGGTAAAACTGACCACAAATCACTTCCGCCTGACGTCCCGCCCGCAGTGGGCTCTGTACCAGTACCACGTTGGCTACAGCCCCGAGATGGAGGCGCGGCGGCTGCGCTCGGCTCTGCTGTTCCAGCACGAAGAGCACATTGGAAAGACCCATGCCTTTGATGGGTCAATATTGTTCTTGCCAAAGAAACTAGGGAATAAGGTATGATATGAGAATGCCATCTTATTTTTTATTTTGACTTGCATTTTATGATGCTTCTCGTTTCTTGCTAGCTAGGGTGAAGTTAGGGAATTGAAGTCCCACAAGCAGTGTTTAGTTGGATTGAATATATCAGTATAAGCTAATTTGTTTGTGTAGAGAAATTTGGTAGTAAACGTCTGGTTCTAATGCTTAATTTGTGCAGGCTAGAATCATCCTCTGCACAGAAGTGGATAGTACAGACGGTATTTCTCCTCAGTTTCCTTTGTACATACATCTTTTCATAACTTCTGTATTCTAACACTCACATAATTGAAAAGGTGGATGAGTTGGGTGCGTGTGGCAAGGTTTTGGTAGCAGGAGGGTGGCTCTTATGGGAAGGGGTCAGGGTCAGCCCTGTGTTGTGCACAGTCATTGCCAGCCAGCTTCAGAATGGACCCATCACAGGCCAAAGCTGAGCGCATCAGCAAAGGTGTTGGCGCCTCTGTGTATTTTAAAAGGAGGGAAAAATTCCCGAGCAAAGAAAAATCTGAGAAGAAAGGCGCACCAGAGGGAAAACACCTCTGAACTGATGGTAACCCCTGCCCTCTGTGCCTTGTGCCACTCATTGCTTCACTGGAGGGACTGAGCGTAGCCAGTGCTGTTCACAGAGGGGCCAGAGGAGTCCAGAGTGAAGCTGAGATTGGAAAAGGGAGAGGGGGAAGATGTTTTCACTGTGTGTGCTAATCTTTGTCTTTTTGCTTCCCAGTACCTGAATCAGTAATTAAATATATATTAGTTAGCAATATATTAAGTTTATTTCCTCAAGCTGAGTCTTTTCCCTGTCATGGTAATTGGTAAGTGATGTCCCTGCCTTCATGTTGAGTTCAGCTGCTCTGGGGTAGCCCCATTCTATGCCATGAGTTGTCTTCACCCAGAGAGCAGAGCCTTTCAGGCTGTAGTTTACAGTCCTAGTGGGAGATCAAATCCACATTTCAGTTAGTCTTGAATTATTGCTTACAGTAAAAATGGCCAAGTCCAGTTTGATATTACTGGAGCAAAATCCAGATACAGCCCTGTTTGCTGTAGTTTTGTTAACCTCATTTCACTTCCTCAGGTTACTGAACTGTTCAGTAGGACTCGAAATGGGGAGGATGTGAAGATAACAGTCACGTTGACCAATGAGTTACCACCTACTTCGCCTACTTGTCTGCAATTTTACAACATCATTTTTAGAAGGTTTGCTGTACAAGTTGTGTCTTTATAAGAAGCCATTCTGAAAATATTTGACTTAAGTTTTTCCATTCCAAGGAACAGGCCACAACAAATAAATATTATAAAATGTAAATTTTTAAGCCTTTCTGGGTACTGTTACTGTGGGGTCAACCGCATCTGGCAATATTGTAAATGTGCAGTTGTGTGTATTTCTGGCCCACGTTAGTGTGGAAGGAGTTTATGCTGTTGTAGGCAGTTACAGCACCCTACCCTCCTTCTGTGTCTATGGGTTTGCCTCTTAAAGCAAATAATAGAGCAGGACATTGAACTGGCAAATTCCTTTTTTGTGGCTGTAGTCTTTCCTCTTAACCTTGGTCCCTGGACTGTGTGGTTCATCTGAGATGTAGCCTGTTTGGGCTGCTACCTTCAGCTGTTTGGTGAATGGTTGGGTTGGACGTGAACTGACCTCACCTGATTATTGTTAATAAGTGTCCATGACCTTTATAAATTGAGTTTGAGAAGTTCATGTTTTATATAGTCAGAGAACAATAAGTTTGTGCATAGGGATTTGTGATAAACTGAATAATAATGCTGCTAAATAACATCCATGTTTCCATTTCTAGGCTTTTGAAGATGCTGAATTTGCAGCAGATTGGACGTAATTATTACAACCCCAGTGATCCAGTCAGCATCCCTAAGCACAGGTTTGGCAAAAATACTGGGGGTGCTGGGACAAGGGTTGCTGGCTGTCAGGGGGTGTCCTCGTTCCCTGCAGGATCCCTGCAGGGTGCCTGGTGCTCTGGCTGGCCCTGGGCCTGCTGTACATGTTGGTAGGCTTGAGTTTGCCTGGGCCCCATCATGTGGCTGTGCTGTACTCCCTGCCGTTATCCTACCCTACACAGCCTGCTTGATGGAAGGAGCTGGGCTGTGTCCTGCTGGATAAACTGCTGGTCTTTCTCTTTTGAAAGTGTCCTGAGTACCTACACGCTTTGTCTGTGAGATACTTAATAGCATGAAATGGATTTCTTAGCTTTTGAGGCATCCTTTCTTTCACTCAGTTACATCTGCATCATTCAATCAATCTTATTTTGAGCTGACTAAAGATAGCTACTTGTAGAATATTTTTGATTTTGTTAACCTTCAAGAGCTTGTTTTTATTTGGGTAATGGTTTCTTTGTGCCTTCACGGCTCTCTGGTGTCTATGAAAGTGGATGGGAATAAGGGGTGAGAATAGAGATGGTCTAAAGCACACTAAGGTCATGTGTGTTCTCTCTTGCCAGGTTGATGGTGTGGCTGGGCTTCACAAGTTCCATCCTCCAGTATGAGGAGAACATCATGTTGTGTGCAGATGTGAGCCACAAGGTTCTCCGTGGGGAGACAGTGCTGGATACTATGCACTACATTCACTCCCAGGTTGGAGAGGAAAGATTTAGAGACGCCTGTGCTAAAGAGCTGATTGGTTTAATTGTTCTCACAAAGTAAGTCTTTTTGTTGTCTTGGAGAGCTCTTTATGCTCCATGTCCTGAAGTATGCAGTGAAGCATCAGAAAGCATGAAAATGCTGTTGTTGTCAAGCTAGCAAACTGACCAAGGTGACAGCATTTGCAAAAGCAGGAAGTACCCACTGGTTTTCTTTTGGTTTGATTACAGTTCAGCTTTTGGTAGAATTGAGAGCCTATTACAATTGAAAACTTGAAGTTGTTACTTCTGAAAGGAGCAAAACTTTTAACTTACATGAGTATTGAGATTAACTTTGTTGTCCCACAGTTGTGTTTCTTTTCTGTTTGAGTCAAGATTTAAACAAAAACTGAGGAAATGTTTATGTAGGTACAATAACAGAACATACAGAATTGATGACATCGACTGGGATAACAATCCAAACGGTACCTTTAGAAAATCAGATGGCTCTGAGACGAGCTTTGTGGAGTACTACAAAAAGGTATGAAAACTTCACTGTGCGTTTTATACTTTAACTTGAAATGTTCAGTCATTGTTACAGGTTTACTTAGGATGCATGGGTTTGTAATTCATAGTATTTTTAACAGAATTTTGTTTAAAGGACACTGTAACTAACCTGCACAGCATGGTTTGGTGGGAGTAGTCGATCCCAGTGAGTAGCTGGTCAGACAGAAGGGCCAGGAGGGCTGCACAGGTGAGCAAGGAGCTCTTGGGAAAGCTCCAAAAGGAAGCATATGGAAGGTGGAAACAGGGACCTGTAGTCTGGGAGGAATACAGATACATTGTCACAGCACACAGAGCTGAGGGTAGGAAAGCCAAAGTGCCTCTGGAATTGAGTATTAACCATTGAGGCCTACCAGTGTAATTGTCAGATCTTTATGCATATCAGTTTCAACTGAAACAGGATGGAACTTAATAAACAAAAAGCAAAATCTGTGTTACATATTCTACTTCAGGATGGAGTTCAAATTTTCTCTGACTTTTTGCCTTTTTCTGTAATCTCAGTTTTTTTGTTTTTAAATGCAATCCTTTGGATGGTTTCTGAGATGGGGCTCTCCTCAAGAAAATGTTAAACTATGAAGTAGGTTTGTTGACTGTCAACTTGTGTTGCCTTTCTGTGGCTTGCTTTGGTGTTTTGGCGCTTTTCTGTACTAAATAAGTGACTGCTAGACAAGACCAACTCTTGCCAGACGCAGGGGAAGGTTAAATTTCAGAAACTTCACTTGGGAGTCTTGTTTGATTCTTGTGATTTCTTGAATTAAATTGCTCTGTAGGGCAGGAACTTTGTCCATTGCTGAACTGGAAGGAGCATCCTAATCTTGAGTTAGATACTCCAGACGATACTGCCTGAAGCAAGGCACGAGCTTTGTTTCTGTTGTTTCTTACACGTCAATAGTTTGATGGCACCAGCAGAGAGAACAGTGCTTCCCTGGTTGGCCTTTTCTGACAAAACCAGTTCCTCTCAGATGTGCTAATTGGAAAAGGTTACTAGTTGCTTTTGGTTTTGTTTTAGGAAAAATACTAATTTTCTAAAGTGAGCATTATTATTCAGAAAACTACTTGTTTGTTATGAGTAACTAACATGCAGTCTGTATTTCTGATACAGCAATATAATATAGAAATTAGTGATTGGATGCAGCCTGTCTTGATCAGTCAGATGAAGAGGAGGAGTGGGAACGTACAAGGACCTGTGGCTCTGATTCCAGAGCTGTGCTCGCTAACAGGTACTGTAGTATTTTTCCATATCAAAGCATCTGTCAAACCATAATGCCTACTGAAACAGGTATTCTGACAGCAGCCTTTTGCCAAGTTCAGGACAATGGTTTTGTTTGTATAGATGTGAGTTTAGGAACACATTTTGTAGCTAAAAGATTAGATATTTAAATGGGACTAGAAAGTTCAGGGGCTTTGATGTTGCACACTGTTTAGGTATGGTGTTCAACATTGGCACACTGATAACTCATAGATTTTGGTGGTAGAACTTCTCTTGAAAAAGAGAAATTTACTGGAAATTGATGGTAATTTTGTAAGATACATAAATATGTGTTTTGCTCTGAGATACTCACTTTACACTAGCAGTACTTGTCCATCTCAGCACTGTTTTGTTTTGATTTGAAAATGGAAATGAAGAGCTGCACTGACTTTTCTGGTTTCCTCTCAAGTGCAAAGATCCAGATTTATTTTTTTCTATGCCAATGGGAACGTATGCACAGGAAGCAGCTGAAAACTTTGGTTACTACTGCCCCCACTTCCTGTGTCTGCAGGACATGCGTCATTAATCTGCACGACCTGCAAGTTTAATTTTCACAGTCCTTAGTCCTAACTTTGACTCAGAAGGCTTTGCTGTTCACAGGGCTGACTGACAAGATGCGCAATGATTTCAATATGATGAAAGACTTGGCCATTCACACGCGGCTGCCCCCTGACCAAAGGCAGCGCGAGATTGGGAGGCTTCTGAGCTACATCCAAAAGTATGGCACTTTAACATCCTCTCTGTTTCTGTCTCATGAAAAATTTGTATAACAAACTTCTTGTAATAAAACTTCTGAAATCTTACTAGTTTCAAAAAAGTCAGCAAGAACAAATTTCTTACGTTTTTAATTCAAATCTTGTTTTTAAACAGAGATGACAACGTTCAGAAGGAACTCCGAAACTGGGGTTTAAGCTTTGATTATAAACCAGTGTCATTTACAGGAAGAGTTGTTCAAGGAGAAAAGATATTTCAATCAGGAAACATGGTAAATAATAAATCAACTTGTAAAACCTTCTGGGTGTCTCACTGATGGAACAAGTTCCTAAGGAAGGAAATAGTACTTTTTGGTTTATAAACTCTGCTCTGGAAGTATGTCAGGAGTGGCTGTGGTGGAGGCTGTTTGGCAGTGGCCGTGGTGTGCTGCAGGCTGTTTGGCAGTGGCTGTGCTGTGCTGCAGGCTGTGGGGCAGTGGCTGTGCTGTGCTGCAGGCTGTGGGGCAGTGGCTGTGCTGTGCTGCAGGCTGTGGGGCAGTGGCTGTGCTGTGCTGCAGGCTGTGGGGCAGTGGCTGTGCTGTGCTGCAGGCTGTGGGGCAGTGGCTGTGCTGTGCTGCAGGCTGTGGGGCAGTGGCTGTGCTGTGCTGCAGGCTGTGGGGCAGTGGCTGTGCTGTGCTGCAGGCTGTGGGGCAGTGGCTGTGCTGTGCTGCAGGCTGTGGGGCAGTGGCTGTGCTGTGCTGCAGGCTGTGGGGCAGTGGCTGTGCTGTGCTGCAGGCTGTGGGGCAGTGGCTGTGCTGTGCTGCAGGCTGTGGGGCAGTGGCTGTGCTGTGCTGCAGGCTGTGGGGCAGTGGCTGTGCTGTGCTGCAGGCTGTGGGGCAGTGGCTGTGCTGTGCTGCAGGCTGTGGGGCAGTGGCTGTGCTGTGCTGCAGGCTGTGGGGCAGTGGCTGTGCTGTGCTGCAGGCTGTGGGGCAGTGGCTGTGCTGTGCTGCAGGCTGTGGGGCAGTGGCTGTGCTGTGCTGCAGGCTGTGGGGCAGTGGCTGTGCTGTGCTGCAGGCTGTGGGGCAGTGGCTGTGCTGTGCTGCAGGCTGTGGGGCAGTGGCTGTGCTGTGCTGCAGGCTGTGGGGCAGTGGCTGTGCTGTGCTGCAGGCTGTGGGGCAGTGGCTGTGCTGTGCTGCAGGCTGTGGGGCAGTGGCTGTGCTGTGCTGCAGGCTGTGGGGCAGTGGCCGTGGTGTGCTGCAGGCTGTTTGGCAGGTGCTGATGTGCTCTCTCTGCCCTGCCTGCAGTTCGATTACAACCCTCAGTTTGCCGACTGGACCAAGGAGACGAGGGGCGTCCCCCTGATCCACGCCGTGCCCATGGACAGCTGGCTGCTGATCTACACCCGCCGCAACTACGACGTGGCCAACACCCTCCTGCAGAGCCTCTTCAAGGTGTCCCCGTCCATGGGCATCAGGATGAACAAGCCAAACATGTGAGTGTCTTCAGAGAGCTGATGGAAAAATCATTGCCACGTTAGGCTGTTCAGTGAGGAGAGGGTGTAGTGTGTCACACAGCTGACTTCTGTGAGATTTTTAATAAAGCAAAGTTGCTTTCAGTATGCAGATTGTTCAGTTTTCTCTTGTGACTGACTTTTCTTACTCATACTTTATTTCTGAGAGCTTTTCGCATGCCAGACCTAAGAAGTGTTAGACAGTCATTGAGCAAACCTTTCTCTTATGAATATTTTCTTGCTGACTTAGGATGTATTCTGGTTCTGATCTGTTCTCATTGCAAATATCCTCCCTTGAGCACCTGTACATGCCTTTAACTTTGAATTTCATTGTGTTTGGAAGCCTTAGTTGGAGGTGATTTCTTTTAATCTTCAAAATGTGTGAATATTGTATGTTTGTTAATAGCTGTAAATGTGACATTTCATACAGTATTGATGCATAGTGAGCTTTTATGCCTTTGCTGAAATTTCAATAGCTGTTGTTTTTTTTCTGTATGCATTTTCTCTTTCTTTTCAGGATTGAAGTAGATGATAGAACAGAAGCTTATTTACGGGTTTTACAGCAAAAGGTTACCCCTGACACAAACATAGTATGTATTTGAATCCATAATATCAAATCCTATTAATCTCTGTAATTGGTGTTTAGTGGGATTTGCTCTTAAGAAATACAGCTCTGGGCCCCTGAGAATCCACTACGTACCTGCTCGTCCTCCTGTGCAAACCTAAGAGTGACCATGGGTAACCTTCTGGATAAGAGCCTTTGGTTCTGAAGTACAGACACTGACACTTTGCAGTTACTTCTTTCACTGTGAACAGTTGAATATTTCTCTTGAGCATAAGAAGTTTTTCCCTAAAGAACTCTTAAGTGCTGTATAAATCTGCAAATGCAACTTCTTACAAAGATTCTTTTTTCTTCAAAGGTAGTTTGTATTTTGTCTAGTTCCCGAAAGGATAAATATGATGCCATCAAGAAATACTTGTGTACGGACTGTCCCATCCCCAGCCAGTGTGTGCTGGCTCGCACTTTGAGTAAACCTCAGACTATCATGACAGTAGCTACAAAAATTGCCTTACAGATGAACTGTAAAATGGGTGGAGAACTCTGGAGTGTTGAGATCCCCGTAAGTATTTTCTTATAAATGCTAACTAAATGGTAACTCCGCTTTATTAGGCTTTATTGAAAAAGCAAGCCTTTTTTCCCAAGAAAGAAAATTGAGTATTCTTTGTGTAGTTTGTTTAGTGTCAGTGAGAAGAGGCATGAATTTAAATATAACACAGGGAGACATTTAACCCAAGAATTGAGTGCCATGGTTTGCTTAAGTGTCCTGATGTCACACAGCTTGTCACAATCGTGTTCCCCTGTAGCACGTCCCCTGCACTGATCCGTGCTGTGTGATTGCTTTGCAGCTGAAGCAGGTGATGATTGTGGGCATTGATTGTTACCATGACACCGTCTCTGGAAAGCAGTCGGTTGCAGGGTTTGTCGCCAGCCTGAATCAAACTCTGACACGGTGAGATCAGAATGCCAAAGGCAAACAACCCCCAAAACAACAAAAAAACAACCTTTCCTTTGACTGAAAACTAGCTTCAATGTCGTGGTCCATCAGGAAAATTCAAAATTGGTTTGCTGTAATGGTTAATAAGAAATATATTGTGATTTTTTTCCAGTGCATCCCTTAAAGGAGTGGCCTTGTCCTTTTCCCACATTGCTTGGGAGAAGGGTCAAATGGTGGAGACAGGGCTGGGATGAGTAGAAGGCATCAGGGTGACAGGTTCTTTCCCCTTTTGAGTTGATGTGTGTGAAAGGTTTTTTTGGTTAAGAGGAATTTTAAGTCATGCTAAGGCACTTTTACCACAGGGGGAATATGCTCATAGAGCCCCAACTCTTCCTTGGCTGCATTGACCCACAGCAGCCATAAAGACTAAGTGGTCATGGGCATTTAAAAATAACTTCATTGCGGTAAGCCTGGGAAATGCTTTGAAGATCTCTTTTATTTTGTTCTTCACAGGTGGTTCTCCCGCTGCGTTGTTCAAAGTCGTGGGCAAGAACTTGTGGATGGAATCAAAGCCTGCTTGCAGAGTAAGGGAAGGAGTTCTGCTCTTGTGGAGTCAGATCTAAGAACTGACAATTCAGCTTCCTCAAAACTCCCCTCCCCTGCTGCCCTGAGGGGAGGCGTTACCAACCTGCACTTGGATAAGAACAGAGTAAACACTGAGTTACAAATATTGCTGAAAACGAACAGCATTTTGTGTAAATCTTCCATTGATCCCCACGTTTCTTTGCAATAATTAAAAACTATGTAGCAGTGCACTTGCAAGAATGCTTTAAGGGAGTCTGATTTCTAGGGGGGCAGCTCCTGCTGTGAGAGAGGCCAGTGGAGCAGGTGTGTCCTTGGCTCCTTTCTGTTTGTGTGGGTGCACAGGCAAACCAGAGCTCTTCCTGCCAGGTGTATTTGTGTAGCATGATGCTGGTCCATTTCATGTTACTGAAGGATTGAGGACCTTAGTTTTCCAACTTACTGCTGTTTTTCTAGGAATAAAAATCCATTTTTGTTTTGGAATGAATTGTCATCACAACTATTGGCTTTTTCTCTTTTTTTTTTTTTTAAGCTGCTCTGAGAAACTGGTCCAAGTGGAATAAGTGTTTGCCCTCTCGTATTTTTGTGTATCGTGATGGTGTTGGAGATGGACAACTCAATACTTTGGTTAATTATGAAGTGCCTCAATTTCTGGATTGCTTGAAGAGTATTGGTACTGACTACAGGTAAATCTGTTTCTACCAATCCTCTTGTTTATACTGCAAGAGAAATAAACATAGGGATACAAAACAAGGCTGTGGATGAAGACTGTTGTCTTTCCATCCTTACTGATTTTCAGTTGAGCTCAGATGAGTGTGTTTCTGATGGCTGTGAACATGATTGCAGATACCTGACTTGTACAGTGCATGCACCACATGCCTGCAATACACATGTATGCACATACACTCTTTGGGCATTCTTGATGGATGTGATATTTACTTTTTTCCAGCTGGTTGATCATAGCCTGACTGTTACGTGTCTGCTAAGTCCATTTCTTAAAGGAAGTTGTCCAGTCACTTACATTTTCAACATTCTGCTTTGGAACTTATCAATAACAGTGACTTAATCTGCTCTGAAAAATAGAAGTATTTCCTTATACTGCAGGCAAGCAGGCAATTGAAGTGCTCAGTTCTTCTGTTTAGCTTCTGTTAATGGCTTTACTACTGTTAAGACACAATGTCTTCTATAGGAAACAATGGGGTAGAGAGTAGAAATTCAGTCTGTATTTAAAAGATCCCTTTTTGGTCCATTTTCTACTCAATAAAGGAAGGTTGGATAGGTGAAAAACAGTATGAGAGTTGCACCTCAACTAAAAATCTAAAGTTATGAACAATGTCTTATTTAATCTGAATCAGTAAAGACTTACATGTGAAATTAATGCCCTGTAACTCCAGCAGATCTGCTCCTGAAATACTCTTAGTGCAATTTTCCAGGAGAGTACTGTTTTTTTTCCTTTTCCTTTCTTTTAGTCCAAGACTTACTGTGATTGTAGTGAAGAAACGAGTGGCTGCCAGGTTCTTTGCTGAGATTGGTGGAGGACTCAGGAACCCACCCCCCGGGACGGTTGTTGACACCACAGTTACCAGGCCAGAGTGGTAAGTTCTGCAGAGGGAACATGACTCCTCTTGCCAGCAGCCTGATCATAAAGGAAATATATCCAATATTACATGGACTATGGGATCAAGTGTAAAAATACTTCCCCCACTTTTGTGGCTCAGGGGCCTGGAGAAAATGAGGAGTATAAGCCAAGTACATGTTCAGGGCGGTTATCAGGAGGAAAACTGGATAGAACAAATAGTTAAGATTGTGGTGGTCTCAAGACCTGTTCCATATAATGAGATTATTCATGTTCCTCCAGGTCTCCTGGCCTTTCAGACACATGGGAAGCTTTTGTGGCCAAGGCCTGGGCATGCTTCTGGGGTTTACTCAATGAGCATAAAGTGGCTTGAAGAAAATAAGACAAATGCATGGGGACTTGCATTTTTCTAAGACAACCAGCCCTTCCTGTAACAGATCTGTGGGTTTGCTTTTCCTCTCACAGGTACGATTTCTTCATTGTGAGCCAGACAGTGAAGAATGGCTGCGTTGCACCGACTCACTACAATGTCATTTATGACACCAGCCAGCTGAAACCAGACCACGTGCAGCGCCTGACCTACAAACTGTGCCACATGTACTACAACTGGTCGGTGAGTGTTCCCGGGGCAGGGGCAGTGCAGCTGTGCAGGGACAGCCTCCCCAGGGTAGGACAGCTGTCCTCACAACACCCCTGCAGCTCCAGAAAGCCTGCAAGGATGCCCTGGCACCTAGATTGGTTTGAGGCCTGAATGATTTATAGTTACCTGATCTCTCTGAAGATTACTTTAATTTTTATTCTCACTAGCAAACACTTGTTGTTTCGAGTAGTGTTCCCAAATTCTGTGTCAGAAGGAAAATTGAAATAACTTCTTACCTGCAGAAATATTTACCCCTTTATGTGGAGGTGGAACTGTGTTGCTGCATTTCCCTTGAGGCCTCTGCTGCCCACCCAGCACAGGGTCAGCTCGTGCCTCAGGTGTGCTTCAGCTTTGTCACTTCAGCAGTCATAAATGTCAGACATGACTGAGCCCATGTCCCACCTTCTGCAAGGCCCAGCACTGAATGTAAACCTGTGTACGGAGGGCACTGGACTTGGGAACTTTGGGGGGTTTTTTTGCATCTCCGATTGTTGGGTGTATGTAAAGTTACTTTCACAAATCTCCATAAACAACAAGGAAAACTAATTTTACAAGTATGCAGACTTTGGAATTCCAGGGGTCTTTGTTACAGTGATTGCATGCTTATTACTTGAAAATAACTGCCTTTTCTTTTTCCCCCTTTCTGCAGGGTATTATCAGAGTACCTGCTCCTTGCCAGTATGCTCATAAATTGGCTTTCCTTGTCGGTCAGAGCATTCACAGAGAACCAAATCTGATGCTGTCAGACAGACTGTACTACCTTTGAAGTTATCAGCCAAACAGAAGAGTGTAGTTCCTCTCTAGGGAACGTAGAATTGTCTGGGTTTTTGGTTTAGTTTTGGTTTTTCATAAGAGATGTGCACAGGATATGTGCAGTTGTGGAAATTATTTTATTTTCATTGTACCAGAGAAAAGCTTGTGGTGGCTGATCTGCATTTTGAACAGGTGTCTGCTTGCTAGAATAACTTTACAAATTTTTGTGATTTTTGATACTTACTTACTAAAGTTTTTCTGTGGATCTTCACAAAGGTTTATTGGTTGTTCTTATTTACATTTTGGGGAGTCTTGCACACAATTACTTCTTGCATGGAAGATAGAGAGTTACACAGACCAAAATCCAAACTTTTCCAGCTAGCACATTGCCCTTCTCATTCTCAAAATGCTTAGATATTGTTGATTGTTTTTCTTGGCTGTTAAAATGAGGGGCAAATTTTGTCTCCTAAACTGTTTCATACCTTGAAGGGAGGCGATCAGACACTCTTGGTTACCAAGGCTTTGTTCTAAGGCTGCACAGTGATGCTGAAGGGTTTGTATCAGCTGTCATTGTAAGGGATTTGCAAACCAACCAGGAACTCTGGTGCTGGCTTGAGTCTCCCTCGGAGCAGAGGGGAGTGAGGGGGGATTTTTCAGGCTGGGTGAGCTGAGCATAGAGTGATGTGCTTTTGCTTTGTCTTGTAACTTCACAGTCACTGCACTGTGGGAGAAATGGCTTTAGACAACTGCACGTTCATCTCTGAGGGGAGCTGAACTGCTGGGCTGGTCCTGTTTAACCACATGCTTATTAAATGAGAAAAACAATTTCTGTCAAGGAGTAGCAGTGGACTGACAGCTTTGGGGTTTTGTGTAGTTCCAAGCAATGGGAAGCAGCCCTGGTTTGTTCTTCATGTCTGAGGTTTTCATTGGTCACTGTTCTGCAGCCCAGTTTGTAAAACAAATAGTGGATTTCAGATTTTTGCAGCAGCAGGGTCAAACTACTGCACATGGAGAAATTTGGATTAGTTCTGGTTTTCTTAACCACCTTGTTGTGAACCTTGTTGCTTTTCTTTGTGAGATTTAAATAAAGTTGTTGCTATAATCCTTGCTCGTTGGAGCCTGTTCTGTGTATTGCTTTTGTACTTCACCCCTGGGCTTTGGGCACAGATGGGGCATTTGCTGGAGTAACTTTGCAACCATTTTTCACCTCAGGGAAGCTCCTGCAGATAGATGAGCCTTTCTTTGTGCTGCAGTAAACTTCAGCAGCCAGTGACAGTTCTGAAAACCACAAGCAGGCAGCAGCTGACACAGTGGATTTATGAACCATACTGCACTCTACAAAATATCAAATTATTTATTTATATAAAATATAATACACAACGATTGTACACATGCACACACCCACACAGTACTTTACCACAAATGGAGGCCAGTTATTTTCTTTAATTAAATGTTATAATCTAGCACACAGTATTTTACAGTAATTTACATTGTTATCTGAAGACACAATGGGGAAGCTTTGATCATTCATTTATAAACCTTCCATAAATTACAAAAAGAAAGGCAGTCTGAAAAGTATGTATAAACAGTAAAAACAATTTACAAATGGACAAGAATTACAAAATAGTAACAGCCAATGACTGCCATCAGTGTGTAAGATTGATTTTCGTGATATGCCAATATTGCAGTTGAGATTTGATTGAGCCTGGTGCAGCCTCGTTACCGGCTGTGGCTGTAAGAGTTTGTCCTTTCCCTTTAGATGTACTTCAGCCTGAATCTGACATCAGCTACATCAAAATGCCTTTTAACCTAGGACTGTACCTCCACAGAAAAAGAACTTGGGGAGTTAAAGGGGTTTTGGTGTGCAGTTGGTTTTTTCCCAGTAGCTTAGAACAGTGAACCAGGAACCCCAAAACTGGAGCTGGATGGTTGAAACGGGGTGAGGTTCTGAGTAACTTACACTGTGTCTGATTTCAGTGGAGTGAAAATGTTGACAAATCAATACAAGGTTTTGTTTTTTATTGGGGGGGAGCAAAAACTAAAACGTTTAGCACAGCACTTCCAAACCCCCAGGAGTTCATCAGACATTGAACGGAGTCAGTAACAGAGTACTGATCTTAAATCACCGTGGTGGAGGGAAGATGGAGACAGCTGAATACACAGTACATACAAAGTATACGCTGCATATTTATTAGACAGTACAAATCATTGTGCATTAATAAGGCAAAACATCAAGGCTGATTAAACTAGGAGTTTCAAGACCATTTTTGTTAATGATTAGATACAGTGGGGTGATCTCTCTGAACCAGGAATCAGTGAAGAGAGTTTTCTCCCCCCACTCATGGTTAAAGGAGACTAAAGGCTGAGATTTTTCCAATGCAGTTGCAGGTGTTGAGTTGACTTCAAATAAAACCATGTTCTTCTGGTCTTAATCCCACAACATTTTTTTTTTAATTTTTTAAAAAAGTTTTTGCAACAACAAATCCACTTCCTTTTTTTCGTGCTGTTTTGATTAAGCAATTCACATGATTCTATTGATGTCAGAGTTAAAAATGCAAAGGTCTGGTAAAGTACTGCATAGTCATGAAAGCCCTAGTTTTGACTTAAAAAAAAAATAAAAAGTACACAGACTGGAAGCTTTACAAGTTGTCCAGGAGCACATGACTCATTTCACTGCACCAAGCTTTTTCAGCAGTTTCTTGCCTTTGGAAAGCAGCCCCTTTTTCTTTTTCGAGGACATATCCCTGCCTCTCCCGGGACTACCAGAGCCCATCATAGGTGACGGAGGTGACCCGGAATGGAGATGAACTGTGGGGGATGGTGCTCTCCGGGATGTACCTGTATTCTCAGGAGGAACCTATTAGGTACATTGTTATCATTTATTCAATCTTTGAAAGCTTCAAAGCCATTATCAGCAAGAAAGTTGGCAACATCACTTGTCCCATTACCCACTTAAGCAAAAGGGCTGGTTTCTTTCTTCTCTCTGGCTTAAAATACCACATGGGCTTGTGGAAAATACGTCAATTTAGAGAAAAAGTTTATAGAAATAGAAAACCCACCAATAAAGCCCAGTTTTGGTTATACCTTTTTAAAGGAAACGTTGGATACACTTGCTTTGCCATAATTCTGGCCACAAAAGCCACAAAACTGGCTTTGGTTTTTCATTTCAGTACTCTGATAGTACTAAAATGGAGAGGGATACTTTTAGCTATAGATTTAAGAAAAATAAACGTGTTAATCACTACAGATTAGCAATCTATAGAAGCCAAACTCTTTTCAGAAGAAATTACTTAAAATGCTACATGATCACTTACTTTTTAATGTCCTTTAAATGCCTTTTCTTTAAAATTGGCTAGCAAACTTTATGTACAGATTAGAGAAGATGGCACACTGGCTTAAAAAAAAACAAAAAAGGAAAAAGAAAAAGCTAAAATGAACCTTAATTGCAATCAAAGAAAGCTTAAAGACCCTGAGTGCTTGATGTGTATGCTGCAGCTATGAGGTTGTTAGATGACAGCATTCCTAAATATTTTGAACAGCTATTTTTTTTTTCAGTCATCAAAAGCACTTGGATGAAAATGCTAAAATTACGTATACTCAGCCTATCCTAACTACAGTGCCCAGCTGGCAAAATGGTTACTATCAATTAAGATGAT
Source organism: Pachycephala philippinensis (assembly GCA_013397055.1). NCBI lineage: Eukaryota > Metazoa > Chordata > Aves > Passeriformes > Pachycephala > Pachycephala philippinensis. Next base: position 9,599 of record VWZT01003497.1, on the reverse strand, counting down.
ATTTTCGTAGTAGAATCCATGCTGTAGGGAGTCCTGCTAGCTTGTAGTTCAAGTTAAAACATCAGCAATTTACTGGCTCGTTGTGCAACAGTGAGTTAAGCAAAGGGGCTTCAAGCCTACTTTGATTTTAAATCAAGGTCTAATTCTAATGAAAAAAAAAAAAAAACAAACAAAAAACCAAAACAACTTGGTAAAGCACCCCAACGTACACCTGAAGATACCAGATATTGAGTCTAATGCATTCATTCAGTGAGCTGCATGTTCAGGTCGAGACTTTATTGCATTGGTAAACCAAACAGTTGCTAATATTGCAAATGTACACTTGCTAGGAAAGAGCCGAGTGAATCGTACCAGAGGAAGGGACTTTTGTCAGAAGTGTTGAATAGTTGGTCTTAGGCAAACTGGGGTATAATCGATTGTGGAAAACACATTTTAAGGCAGACAATTTAAGTGGCTGTATTTGAGTGTAGTGAGTTTCAAAACCAACTATCCCCTTGTAAACTACCGTCCGTGTCAGCGTGCGCGTCACCGCTGCTTCGGGAAGGGTTGGAGCTGTTGTGCTTTTCTCTTGACACAGGAGCTTGGAATTTTTACATCCCAGCTTGGCTAACAATGCAATATGCAGCTTTGCTTGTAGGGTAGTTAGACATCAAACTCTCCTTTCTATGTAAACATAAACATTGAGCTCGGGAAGAAATATGTTCCAAACGCTGACCTTGGTAAAGTGAGGTCTAATGGATTCTGAGGATTCCTGTTTTAAAGGATTTGTCTCCTAAGAAAGGAGTTGACTTGACTAGATACAGTAAAGGCATACAGCCTGTTCTTCTGTGGCCAAGGGTTTTGGAGACATATTTCTTTTCTTTTCCCCCACAATTAAGTTTCAAGACTTGCATTAGATAGCCAGGTAGCTTTAATTGAAATCTCTATTGGTATCTTCAGTTGCTCACTTACGTGAAGGCTACATTGCCTTATTAAGGTGTGAAATGAACACTCTTCTTCTGTTTCCAAGCAGATGAGCAAAGAAATAAAAATATATATAAAATATATAATATATAAAAGTATTGCAGTGATGAAACAAAACCAAAAATGAGATACTCTAAACATGATTAATTCTTTCATAAAAGAGAAGTCTCTGAGCAATTAACTGTCTCCAGTTGGAACAGGAAGTCGTGAGGATTAAAAGACGACCACTGTCAGTCCATCAGCTGCAGTTACAGTTTGTATTTAGAGGAACACTGGTACCAGCCTTTTGTGCACAAGAACTTTTTTAGTAAGAGCAATTTAGAAGCTCTGGGAAATAACTATCACCAGGAAAGAGCTGCTTAAATTCAGATTATAATGCAAGGTACTGTAATGACTGCAATCAGACAGCCAATTTAGTTTCTCCATTTACAAATGTAACGAGCTAGTGAAGGCTAAAGTCATTTTTCCTCGTGTTTTATTTTATATATTTGAAAGATAATTTTAAATGGGCAAATGAATTTAAAAGTAATGTTAAAAGTAATGTCTAAATTATATATGAGACAGAATGAAATGGAAAATGAGAATTTAAGTGTTTCTTATTCGGTTGCTTACCCTTTTTGCTTTCGATCGCATGGGTGTGTCATGGACGTAGCGCGAGGGTGCGTCGGAGAGAAAGACTTCAACATCGTCAGGCACTTCTTCAAGGAAGTTGGAAGGAACCAGCCCCTTTTGTCCGTTAAGTTCACCCTGCAGCAGATGCAAGTTTCAGTGAATGTTTAATTCAATCACAGGTAGTTCCCAAGGAGGCAGGGAAATATTTTTGCCTATTTCAAAGCTGGTGAGGAAGAGGGAATTCCCCTCTGAGGTCACTCAGAGCTCACACATCCCCACATGCCCTGCCCCTCCCCAGGCTGCTGTGTGGTGACTGGTGCTGGTGAAGCCTGGAGCAGTTTGGGGTGACCAAGCAGAAGCCAACTCACATAATAAAATCCATCTTCATCGATCTCACCAAAGACGGTGATGATGTCCCCAGTGCAGAACGTCAGCTCGGCCTGCGGGGAAGGAGCAGGCACAGGCAGGTGTTAGGCAAAGATTAACCTTCTCTTTATTAACAGTAAATCCATTAAGATTTCCCCCCACGCCTTCATGTTTAGACATTGGTGAAACCAAATCCATCTGAGAGCCAAACAATTTTTTTTCCTTGGGGTTTTTTCCTCGGCTCGCTAAGCCTGGCACCCCTCCCACTGAGTCTGGACACCCACAGGGCTCCCTGTGAACAACAGCCGAGAGAATCAGGCCTTGAACACCCTGGACAAACTCTGCAGCTTTGAACTACCCAGCTTCAAAGGGCCCTGGATCAGTCCTTGTGCAGGAGGGAACACCCAGGGGAGGGACATGGCCCAGGCCCTGCTCTGTGTGCCAGCACCGACAGGCACAGAACAGCTGAGAGAGCTGCTGGGCACAGCCCTGGGATTGCTGGGGGCACAGAACAGCTGAGAGAGCTGCTGGGCACAGCCCTGGGATCTCTGGACATTGTCCAGTCCAACCCCTGGATCACAGCGTTCCTGCAGCCAAACTGTCCTGGGTCTCTTCAATAAGACCTGCACAATGGGCAGCTCCACTCTCATCAGCAAACAGTGCACTGGGCTCTTTTTAATTGTTTGTGGCTTAAATGTAATTAGGGTGGGGTTTTCAAATTATTTTTAATTTCCTGTGGTCATGGGAGAGAGAACAAACAAAATCCTTGCAATAAATCAGCACAATTTATTGGATTTGTTGGCCAAACAACTTTGAAACACCATAATTTACAAAAAGATTTGGTTCAATAAGAAACAGAAAACAACCCTGGCATTACCAGCTTGGCATGAGCTGAGGCACTTCTCAAAAAGCATCATGTTCTTACGTGCAAACACACCGAGGAAATTGGAAAATAAAAACTCCCTACTATTCCTAACTGTGCTTTTTTCCTTACAGACTTTTGTTACATTCACAGGTATACACACACATTGCACAACAAACGTCCATCTGCAGCCACAGCTGACTTCAGGACGAGTTGAGCCACACTGTGTAAAACCTACAGAGGATATTCCCTGATTTTCTTTGAGCAAGACCCACAAATCGGCCTGTACAGGAGCCACAACTCGCACCCCCACAATTGTGCCCCTGGAGCAATATTTGGAGCTCTGCACACCCCCAGCCCCGGCCCCCCAGCCCTGCCCCTACCTCCACATCCACGTTGGGGGAGCTCTCCCGGGGGTCGTAGTCGTAGAGTGCCACCATCCTGCGGGTGGTGACGGGCTGCTGCCGGCCGCCGCGCCGGCTCCGCTCTGCTCCGGCCGCGGGACGGGGCAGGGAAAGCAAGCACAGTGATTGCAGGGCAAAATCCTGGTGCAGCTGCTCCTCACCTCCTCCCCACAGCCCTGCAGCAGCCAGGGGGGCATGCCTCTAGCTCGGGGATAAAGAGTCACACGTGACCGGGCCGAATAACACGGATAAAGGATGCGGAGCCACGCACGGTGCGTAAATAATAATCAACAGTGGCCTGGCTCTCTTTATTCTGAGGCACTGAATCCCCAGCACACTGTGCACAGCAGACTCCAAAGCTCAGGGATGGTGTTCTGTGCACAGAAATCTTTCAGGTGAGAAAACCCACTTTTTGTTTTTTAAATAATAAAAGAAAGCTGTAAGTGGAGTGGTGGAGCTGCAGGTCCCCATTTGCAGCAAATGATATCAGCACGATTAAATATCAGTTGTATAAAGCCACCCAGACACTGACACAGAATGTATCCCTGGGGCAGCAAATGACTGCAAGATGTAGATACATCTGCTAAAAACAAGAGGTAAGGCAGATGCAGCCAAGCCAGGAGCACCCAAAGCCTCGAGTGAAACCTCTGTGTTTTCTCTTACCGATTTTCTCAATTGGTGTGTTCAGAGGAAGGAAACCTTGTTTGAGAAGCTGATCCATCATCTCTTCATCATCTGCTTGTATCTCAGAGACCATGTTACATGGGATAAGGCCAATTCTTGTACAGGTTTCTCCACGGTAAAATCCATCAGCATCTTTGTCCCCATAAACCTGATATTCAAAGAATGACAATATTGGTCAGAAAGGTTTTAGCACTGAGGAATTTTAGTGCAGGCTAAAGGGTTACTGAAGCACAGATGACAACTGCAGTTTAGATGTGGAATTACATTAGTCCTGGACCACTCTGACTTAGGTTATAAAACTGGAATTATTGCATTTAACATAAGCAGAATTTGGACATTTTTTTGTTGTTGTTAGCAGTGAAAGGCACAAAAAGTGCATTAAAAGTCATCAGTTTCTCCCTGTGCTGAGCCAGATGTATACTTGATGTTTACGGAATTATTATGGCACAATATTCAAAATGAAACATTTGCAAAATTGTGCCAAAGTGTTATTATTTTGATTCAAACAACTTTTATATGACCAAAATGATTATCTCATACATAATGTACTTGATGTATGTACTTAAGCTCTGCTATTGTCTTTTGATTTAATTTAAAAACATGTTTTAAGGTATAAAAAAAATACCTGAATGAAATGCACATTCTTGCAGAGGACAAAAAGCTCTTAAACAAGAAGTTCCTTTTTTTGGCACAAACCACGTGAGGTAAGGAAAATATTGAACAAAGTATTTAACAGCACAAAGACAATGAGTTAGGTACAGACATTTGTGTCAGGACCCAACCCAACACAGAGGAAGGCAGTCCTTATTTAAACTATTTAAAAACTATTTTAACAGTTTAAATTACAATTTGATCTCTGAAATGGGTGATGTTCCAATGAGCCGACTTCTTTTCAGGCTCTGTTCCAGATCACACTGAAATCTCCCCTGACCCAGCCCAGCTCTCCTGGGCCTTGCTGAAAGGCAGCCGTGGGTGTTTTACACCAAACAGCCAGAGAAGGGAACAGAAACACCTCGCTGAGGACTTGAATTAATCTGAATCTGTGCATTTATCAGGAGAGTTCAGCATTTAGAAAATGCAGCTGCTCTGGTTTGTACAACACCCAGCGCTTCTGGGGGTCCTCCGCAAAGATCCTCTCTGAAGCACATTTTCCTGCAGGGTTTGTGGCAATGGACACAGGGAGCTTCAGAGTCACCATTTTGGGCTTAACCTAAATCTTTAACTAAGTCTGGCCCTAACTATCTATAGCAACTTTGAGGTTTTTGCCCATTTTGTAATTATTCTTCAGCCATTAGCACTAGATACTAAGTTCCAGGTCCAGTGAGATTTACAGCCTGAAGCTCTGAAGGAAAACCCCTGGATTCTGATCACCCAGGCTGCTTCCTCCCAGGGCACAAAGGAGACCCTGTTTGTAAATTTGTCATTTGTTTCCTTTGGTTTCAGATCTCACCTTAATGATCTGTCCTTCCTTAAATGGCAGCTCCTCTTCTGCAGCATCAGGGTTTGGGGACATGGTCAGCGGATCGTAGTCAAAGAGTGCAACAAATATTCGGGTACAAATATCTTCTGTGCCAGGATCTGTTTCAGATTCTTCATAAATATCTGGAGAAAGATGGTCGTGACCACCATAGCCATCTGGGAAAGTAAATTCAGGAAAGAACAATTCAGTAATACAAGCTGGCCTCACTGTCCAACTACCCCAGTTAATATTTGAAACGTGTTTGGCATTTCAGTGAAAAAAACCCCAAACCTCACTGCATGCCCTATAAAGCTTGGTGGGGTTTGTTTCAGAAAATTATCAGAAATTATCAGTTGCTATTAAACTACTGAACAGCAAAGTCATCACTCAGTGCTTTCTGTCCCAGCTTTGTTGACAGAAAGTGAGCTCTGATAAGTTCAGTCACTTCCCTTATTTTTTAATTAAAATGAAAATGAAAAAGAAACCCAAAGGATTCATTGAAACAAACTTGTCTACCGTCTCACTATTAAAACAATTCCCATGTTTTAACAGATAATATAAAAGAAAGGACTTTGATACAAAACTTGCTTTAAGCAGTCTGAACACAAACCAGAAATCTTTCCTCCTGTGAAATAAAGGCTGCTTCCAGAGGAGAACAAGGACATGAGAATCTCGCATTTCTCACAGCATCACCCCAGAGCTGTCTGGCTCAGCAGCAGTGAGCTGGCAGGAGGAGCACGGGAGCCTCCTGGAGCTGTGCTCCTGCCCAGCCCTCTGGGGTCAGTGTAACTCCACTGACATGGGGGAATTTCGTCCTGGGTTGCAGCAGGAGGAGCACGGGAGCCTCCTGGAGCTGTGCTCCTGCCCAGCCCTCTGGGGTCAGTGTAACTCCACTGACATGGGGGAATTTCGTCCTGGGTTGCAGCAGGAGGAGCACGGGAGCCTCCTGGAGCTGTGCTCCTGCCCAGCCCTCTGGGGTCAGTGTAACTCCACGGCCACGGGTGAGCTTTGTCCTGGGTTGCAGCAGGACGTGGGGCGAGGAGCTGCCTCTGCCCGGCCGTGCCACGCTGCACAGCCTCAGCAGGTTTCATTCTCTGCAGCTCTGAGTGTTTCTGATCTACATTTCAGTGTCAGCTATGGCATATAAACCATTGTGCCCACCAGGGGGATTTTGCTTTTAATTTACGATACAGGCATTTTAGTGTGACTCTGTGAAAAGGGAAAAATACTTAATATTTAAAAATAAAAGCGTTCCTTAATGGTCAGTCTCTTTCCTTCTGATAATCCCCATTTCTTACATCTCTTACACACAAGTCAGTGAGAATTGCCTGACACTGCTTCCTCCTCCTCATGATGATGCCTACAGTATTCACAAACTAAAGTCCAGATGAGGGACAGGAACCAGACCAACTTCACATCTTCATGGAGTAAATTTCCATGAATAGCTCACAAAACTCTTCCTGCATTTGCTTTCCGTGTGTTTCCTGATTTTCAGTGTGGATGTTTCTCATCTGCAGTTTACAGTGCAAGTTCAAACAGAGACGTATTTGTCCATAGTGTCTTGATTCCATTATCTTTTCTGCACTACTTTTTGGATTTTCTGGAATTCACAGCATATAGATTAAGTCATCATTAAACCAGAATAGAGATTACTGTCAGAACTATCTAGTGAATATATGCAATTTCTACATTTAACAGTTTCCGTTTTCCCTGCTAAATTCCAGAAAGTAGTCAAGAGAATGGAAAGTGAATGCAAGATGATGGCTGGTGACTGGGAGGATGCATGGCTGGGTGGATGCTGAATGGCCACATTTATTTCACTGACCATAAAGTAACCTGCCAGCAGATTTCTTCCCAGGTAAGATCTAGCAGTATCTGAGCTTAACCAAGCTTAACCAAGCTCCAGTAGCCACTAAATTTAATGAAAAGACTCCCAGAAATGTCAGTGACTGCTGAGTCACGCCCCTGTGAAGCCCCAGCACACTCATTTCCGTGGAGCTGTTTTCAGCCCATTTCACCCCATTTAAACCAAGGGTAGCCTGGCTCCAGACAAGAGTCTGCTGTTTCATTTTTAAGGATTTCCTCCCCAGCTCTGAGGCTGCAAAGAACAGAAATGCACCAATCTGTCCAACTAACCAATGGAAGGGACCAACACTGGCCGAGACCTTTGTGGCACTGCACTGCCATGGGAGGACCTTCGCCCTGCATGCTCCACCCTTTCAGGCCGTCCTGCAGAGGCTGGGTTACCTAAAAGCTAAAGAAACAACAGAGAAAACAGGTTTGTGAGTTCCACGCATGGCAACGTCGTGGCTACACGGCTGGACATTAATCAGGTCAATCACATTTGGAAGCACAAGCTCTAAAGGCAACTAAACGTAGCTTTTAACTGAAAGGTTAGCTGAAAAGTGAATACTGTTGCCTGGCAAACCTGCAAAAGAAAAAAAATGGTTCCCTGATTTATGGCAGAGTTTGGTAACCAGCAGTCACACATCGGAACAAAAAGAAAAGAAAAGAATAATTTTTGCAATATTCTTTTGCCTTTGTCGTTGCTGCTAAGGTGGCGCTTTAGTGTCCTGAAGAGTGGCACGGGCAGCCCGGGAGGCGTGGAGCTGGGGCTGCCCTGCCGAGGCAGAGCTGGCCGTGTCCAGCTATGGAGATCCCTCCCGATGGCAGCAGGGAACAGGGCAGCTCCTCGTGTCTCTGAGCACAGCGAGTGCTAGCAGGGCCTCGTTGCCAAAGCCTTTACAGGAGAGTGAAGGATGCAGGCAGGGATGCAGACGCTCCGTCTCACGTCACAGCTGGCTCTGCTCCCTACGCTGGCAGCAAACTCTGCTGCTCAGGTAACTAGAGGTGCATTTTAGTGCTCTCCAGAGTTTATTGTGCAGCCATTGACATTAATACAGCTCGGTCACCAATTCTGATGGGAGGAATTTGTAGGGATCGTTCCAGCCTGAGCTGGGAGGCTCGAAGAGCAGCAGCTGATCTCTGCTCTCCGTGAAACGCATCAGAATGGAGTTCCCACTCTGGGCTGTTGCAGGCTGAGGGTAAAGAGCTTGCTGTGGTCTTTGGGGAGCCTCCGGATGCATCCCTCACACCTGGAGGCTCTTCCAGGCATTACTGGGCAGAAATGCAAACAGGCAAGGTCGCGCAGAGCATCCTTGGAAGATGTGCAATGGCCCTGGCCTCTCCCCTTGGAAGCAGCTCTGTGCCTGCATTCTCCTGCAGAGATGCAGTCTGCAACTTCAAAGGCAAGAAGAGATGGTCTAAAAAGGACGGCAAAGTAGTGACAGTGCAGAGATAAGGCAGAAAATGAAAATATGATGAAGCTGTGACTCCATAAATCTGGGTCACTGTCACACTGGGGGAGAATCTTGATTCTTGTCTTGAGATGTTCCATGATAAAGAGCATATCCTGAAAATTCTGGGAATGAGATGAATAAAAACAACAAGATGAAATGAATTCCTTGACAATAAAAAAAAATTTAAAAAAAAAAAAAAGAAAAAGTTGTCCAGTTAAAAATGCAGCTTTTTTTTTTTTTAAAGCAACATTNNAAAATTTAAAAAAAAAAAAAAGAAACAGTTGTCCAGTTAAAAATGCAGCTTTTTTTTTTTTTAAAGCAACATTCAGATGAGCAAAATAAAGAAAAGCAATCTTTTGGAAAAATTATAGTTCAGCTAACCCTTAATTAAAATTTAGATTCAGTTGTCCTTTAATAAAAGCAGCCATTATTGTAATTTGTTCTATGGGAAAATCATCGTAAAGCAAATTAATCTGATTTCAGCATGACACAAAAGAGGACCATAAACGAAAATGCAGAGTAATAAACAAAAATGAACGGGGAATTACAAAAAAAAGGGGGAAATGTAGCAGATGAGTCCAAAGGATGGACTTTAAAAATCAATTTGGGAAAAAAAAAGGCAAAAAGAACAAAAAAATAAAGCGCAAAAACTAAAGAGAGTAAAGAAAACAGACTGATTTGGCAAGCAGATGTTAGAAGGAAGATATTTCACACACCAGAGAGTCTTCAGCGTCTCTGTGGGATGGCTTTGCAAGGCCAGCGGCTGCCCTAGGCTCGGCTCTAAAGTCGCTCCTCCAGCCTCCCTGCCCTCCGTTAGCCGCGCGCTCTGTCCTGCGGCCTCTCTGGGGCTCGCAGCGCCGCTCCACACCGGCCCTGGCCTCGCTGCGGGGCTCCGCGAGGGGCCCCAGCTCCCCGAAATCCTCCTCGACGCTGCTCTGGCGGGTGAGGGT
>VWZT01003487.1:35293-65976 GCA_013397055.1 Pachycephala philippinensis | reverse complement strand
TGTTGGCCCGGTGTACGGTGACATTCCCTAACAGAAGTCAGCTGATGAAGGTACCAAATAGATTCTCTAGGGTGACCTGAATGCATTCTTGCTGTTAAGATCTGACATCTGAACCTATTTATTGCACTAAAATCTATTGCTGAAGTTTGTGTGACAAGTGGTTTTAAACATACCTCTAGTTTTGATAATAAACAAGACTATGTCGCAATGGAAGTCAATCTCTTTTGGAATGGCTTTACCTGAACAAAATGATACAGGCCAAATAGAAACTTAACTATCTTCCAGCATTCTAGACTAGTCAAGCAAACACAAAAGTGTGCCAGCAGTTTTATTAGCTAAGTTCTAGAAACTGTTTTATAAGAGGTTTTGGATGTGTAAACTGCTATAGATCCTGTGTGTTGAATCCATTACATTCAAGGCTTGAAAAACAGCAACACCAATTTGAAGAAAAGTGGTTAGGAAGTTTTGACTGTGAGAGTTAACATTCTGTCTGACTAATAATGTTGACACTAAAGTATTACTAATCCTCAACAACATTTTCCTTCTTGATTCAATATAAGAATGTGGCGTTGCAGCTGCTATTTTGAGATCAACATCTGCCATATGGAGATTCTGACTTAAAAAAAAACCAACCTAGTACATGCTAGATACTGGGATGAATGGAAAAGCATTAAAAGCTGATTTAAAATTGCAATATATGAAGAAAAAGTGTCAGGTGATATAATTAGCTAAAAAAAATGCCATGAAATTCTGGCATTTTAGTTACGCATAATGAATTTGTAGTGCAAAGCCCCGGGACCTTCAAGTCAAGTTCAAGTTATGGAAGCCATGTGTGGTGGGTAAACTGAGCATTTTTAGTTGCAGAACACACAGACAAATGCCAGAGGAGGCAATTCTGCTCTTTTAGGCTTCCTTGCACTGAGCAGTCAAAGGAATTTTAAAATGGATAGAATACAGTAATTTTTTAGAAAGCTGCCTAATCTCAAGTCCCTACACAGTGCATGCATATCAGAAAATTTACCTCACATGTGGAAATCTTCGTCTAGTAGATTGCAGCTTCCAGCTGGGAACTTCACCTGCAAGCTATTAGGCTTTTGTCTAAAACACTGACATGTAAGCATTTATAACATTATCCATCACCTTCAAAGCTGGAGAAATAACACTTCTTCCTTTTCATATTGAGAGATTTATTTTAAAGTTTCTTATTTTTTCTGGCTTTAATTATTTCTGGCAATGACACAATTTTCAGTCTGTACACATGGATGTACTTCTTATGTGTAAATGTTTTTCAACTACTTACATTTCTGTCTGAAGATGACACTGAAAACATGTTGGGAGTCAGTATAGCCAAGAAATTGTGAATAGGTATGTAGCTTTAGCAGCATTTTAAGATAATATTTAGCTGTGAAGTAAAGTAGTGAAAACATGAGGATGAAGCAGCTCTAAATAGATATTCTTGAGCATTTATCCAGCAGTTTAAATGTGCTATGGAAAAACAGAGCATGCTTATGGACACTGAATATCTCACTGTCATGCCCTGTAAGAGGTACCTGACTGTAAACCTTTCTCCTGTGTGCGTCACTTCACCATTTAAAAGAGGTGTTTTGAATGAAAGGCTAAAAAATGGAATCAGCACTAAGATTTGAAGCCTTGAACCTCTACTTTCACAACTGACAGCCTTCAAAACCCGCTGTGCTGGCCGGTTGCTAGCACAGGGACTCAGTATGGAGCCCTAGCTACTCCCAGAGGCTGGCAGTGAGACTCAAGATAGTGCCCAAAGGGCAGTTGGACAACAGACTTAGGGCCTACTTCTAAGTCTGGCTTGGCTTTGGGGGTAAGAAGGAAGTGCTACACCTATAATCTATACCCTTTTCCTTAAAGAAGACCTCTACAACAGTGTATTATTTTCCTTCACCTCATTCAGTACAGCTGTTGTGGCTGCCAGGCTGGGAACCAGGAATGCTGAGCTCTTGTGTGAATTGCAGCATTCCTATGCAGTTGCTAAAATTATCATAAGGACTGAAAGGAAGAGAATGGAAATAGCAATTAACAGCTTACAGTTCCCCAAATGCCGATCAGAATTCTGTGCCATGCAGAATGCTCCTGAAGCCCAGTGCATTTCCCTTGCTGGACATCAAAACCCTGTTACAAACTGAAGAATTATGAGGGTTTCTGAAAGAAAAGGCAGCAACAGCCCTTAGAACTTAAATCTATTGCTGGTACTGATCTTCCCATCTCCACTCCTCTTCCTCCACCTTTCTTAATAAATGCTTTAAAGCATTTAGTGTTTGAACATACAAAGAATTGCATTTATACTGAAGTCACTAGGATTATCTTCGTTACAGCCAGAACTGCAGTAAAGGCACCTGGAAGCAAGCTTTCAGATACCGGAGAACATTACCCACAGGATACAAACAAAAGCACCTTCATGGTACGTAAACCCTCCTCCTAACCTTCTAAAGGTGACTTCACAGTGTGTTCATAAAGGAGAGATCTGGCTCTTGCAGACAAGCTGAGGGATCTATTTCAAATCAGAGGACTTCTGTAAGACGACCTGCTGTTTCAATCTCTTTTATAGCAGGTAATTTCTAACTCACTACTTTGAAGCACGGTCTATCAAACAACTCAAACAAGGTGATTTCACAGAGGAACACCCTCTGTCTGGTTTGCATTCTCTCCAGCTATTCAGAGCTAGCACTTTGCTGAACTTACAGTTTACATGCTTTGTAACCTTGCTCGGCTCCCTTCAGGCAGCTATTAGTGACAATTAGTCCTTGTCAGCCTCAGGCATAAACCCAACACCTGCAATGCATCCAGATGCTTCCTTGTGCCTTCATAGGCATTTCTACCTTCTGCATGGGGCTGACAGACACCAATTCTGTTCACATCATGTAGCTACAAAAATACCTCAGGAGATAAAATAGACTCTCAAGTAATATGTTTGCAAGTAACAAAGAGAATAACGAAGCATAAAAGAAAAGCCATGTTTCTTCTCCCATTTTTGAATTAATATTTTTCTTTAAGGGAGAAAAGTATTGATGGGAAAACTTCATGAACATTGCTTGCTCTTAAGTATGCCGCCAAGATATAGATCATCTATTCCACCCCAAAATCATACACTGACTTCTAAGTGCCTCACCTTCTGAACATTGGGAACACAGAGAAATAGAGGCAGTAAGGTGTAAGTGCCTTATGTCCCAGCCTCCTGGGAACCCAAAAAGACTGCTGGTGAGAGGAACAGATGGCCTGAAAGTCTTACAGGAGCCAGTGGCTGATCGCCTATGGGCAAATGTCCTGTGGAGGCATTGCTGGTGATACATGGACTATATCAGTCAGGCATCTTCATCCCAAGGCTTCAGGGCCTGGGTCTCCCACTGGATTCTCCTATATGCTTCTCCTTTGCACTACACCTTCCAAGACCCAATACTGTCTGGTCTTTTGCCATTTGCTGTATTAATAGGACTATTTCTGTGGAAGGGACCCTATGAAAACAAAGGCTGATTTGATGTGGGGTTAGAAATGTCTGTGCAAAGAAGTGTATATTCTAGCTTTGCAGTAATATACCTCTAGGAATAAGATGTTTTTCGAAATAAAATATCCATAGTTATTTGTGGATAAATATTAATGAAAATCTTGCAGCAGTGACTGAGTATCTGTAGGTTTCAGCTTCTGGTCACGTAAACTATTTCAGCCTTACTAGTCGCTTCTCAAAATCTGGCAATTTCAAAAGCAATTGATATTAAAGTGAATTTCTAATGTAGAAAACATCCCATGATGGAAAGGAATTAAACATTTCATGAAAGAAAAATGTGGATCTCAAAATAAATGGTGAGATTTGATGTACAGTCAAATATTCATTGCCAGAAATAAGAAATTCCCTCCCTACCCAGCAGTGTGAACAGCCACCACAAGCAGGATTCTGGGGAGTCTTTCCTTGCACCCCTGTGACTGTGCCAGCGTAATCCACAGGGAACCATTATGGTCATCAACCCCCTCTTGGGAAAGCGTGGTCAGCCTCTGGTTGGCAGGAGTAAATCCTATTTGCTAATTTCCAAAAGGAGTGTGAATTCATATGCTGGAGTCAGGGCATTCCAGGGGTCTTTGCTTATTTCATTCCTGGGGAGCAACATAAAGACATGGCCTCGAGATCAGGAAGATGCCAAAGGAAAAGGGCTGGGACAGGGGTTTGCACATTGCAGCACTGAACAGCTGATGATGCAGTTTGTCTTCTGAACCCAGAAGGGCAGTAAAGCAAGACACAGGGCACCGTTCTGCCTCCGTGCAAAACCTTGCTGAGCTCTCATCTCAAGCACAATTTGCAGCCCCACTCTCCACACCTCAGGAAGGAAATAGAGAGAGGGAAGAAGCACAGAAGGGCAGCTACAATGATGAAAGGGAGAGATCAGATGCTTTGCAAGGAGAACTAAAAATGCTGAGAGGGCATACAAGCAAAGTTTACACAATCATGAAGCAGAGGAAAAGTTACATGAGTAAGTTTTCCACCAAATCCTTCAAGTATCAGAACTATAGATCACTTACTGCAAAATAGAAGGGGATCAATTTAAAATGTATAAACTGCTTTTTTTTTTCCCCATGGGTTGTAGTGAACTTGTGGAATCTGTTGCCATAGGAAGCTCTAGAGGTAAAAGGTTCAAGCTTTTGTACCAGTTCCTGGTCCATAAACAGATGCTGAAGGAATAGACCAGGACTTTCCTCTCCAGCATCCCTCACACAATGAATGTGGATAGTAGAGGCGTATAAGTAGAGTAGGTGGTAAAAAGCAGCTAGATTTGTGTGCTCTCCTTAAACAGCATTTTCAATTTTCCCATGCCATTGGTCTGACACCACGGGGCATCCCTTGAACTCTGGGAAACCAAATGAAATTTGCAACAGGCTTCAACTGATTCCTACACAGCATCCAATAACAGCACTTGTTTTACAAAACATTATTTTTTGGTGTTTTTAGTACCTGAGAAAATGCTGTCTTAGGGCAGAGAGTGAGTCCTCAAAAAGTTGTTTGTGGCTTTCTTAAGCTCAACAGTTTTTGAAGTTATTACACCAAGAAAGTTCATCTGTATAACAAGAAAAACAGACTCAGATGACATTCAGGGCTGCCTACTCTGCTCAAGACAAATCAACTGTGAAAGGTATGTTAATCCCATGGTGAACTATATAGTAGCAACATCACCCCAAATATACTATCTGGTATTGCCCTCTCCTCATCTCAGTTTGCTGCATCAGTTTCTCTTTCACCTCTTTTTTTTAAGAAAGTGGCTACATGATCTTTCAACCAAGTCTGCTCCTTTGGAGCTGTAAGTAAAGACTTAGACACAAAGTGAACCTTATGTTCTCAGTCCTATACCATGCAATTGTTCTTCTGTGAGTTCTTTCATCATCCAGCAGGGTTTAGTTTGGTTTTATTTTTTGTTATTTTAAAATTATTTCTCTTACTCTGGTTTTTAGTAGTTGTTTCTCCTTTTCCAGCCTTGGAAGACACAGGTCCCAGGCTTGTGTGGGGACTCACTTCTTCCTTTCCATCTGATCCTGCCATGATGCTTTTCATAGCCCTCTCCCAGCTACATGTCTCCCTGGATGAACCACAGGCTATGGCCAGAAGTTTCTATTAGTATTCCAGGTCTGGTGCTCATTTGCCTCAGCAGTGATTAGCTTAGCCTAATGCAACCATATTCGCAAGTTTATAAGGACAGTTCACACTCTGATGCCTCTCCTTTGTGCCCAGAGACTTGCCTGGCTTTTGACTGAATGTAGAGTAAGTGAAATATGTTTATGAACAACATAGTATATTATAAATGTATTTTATATTGAACTGAATTTATATTTTACTTACTGTGATGTTTATCAAACACTAACTTTTATAAATATCATAAAATACACATGACATAAAAGGCAATAAAAAGAGAGACAAAGGAAAATTAATCTCTCCAATAAAATTTAAAGACACAAAACACAGATCCTTAGTTCAATCTTACTATTTATTTCAAACTGCCCAGGAGGTCCACCCAAATTGCCTATATTACTAGTCATCACTGAAAAAGTTGTTTTCTATTGGTACTGTGGTGGCCACATCCGCAAACCCAGCTTTGGAGTGAACATTAATAATCATTGTGAAAGCAAGTGATCTTAGTCATTAGAGCTACTTAGAACTGTGGAGATTAAATATGGTATTTACTAAAGAAGTATGTTTTTATTTCCTTTAAGCTGTGTGTCAGAAGGAAAGTTTAATTCTACTGCTGAGTTGCCTCATTAGAACATTATTAAAATTTCATAGTAGATGAACCAAGAGATGGGCCCAAGTCCTGACAGAGCAATGCTTGCTGTTACAAGCAGTCTAGTTCTCAATATTTGGAGCCCCAGGTGCTTTCCATACTAAGAAACCAATCCAGTAAGTGATACAACTTCAGCAAGGTTTCTTTGGTAATAACATTCTCTTAATCCAATCATTTTATATTTACACAGTGCAATACTATTTGTCAGATATTAGGAACAGGCTATGAGAAAGCCTTTATTTTAGGCTTTATTTTAATCACATGACATTTAAGAATAACAGACATGAACTAGTAACTTAAAGCAAGAGAAATTGCCCTGCAGGAGAGCAAACCCTTTTTAAAAAGCTAGCTGCCTGGTGAGAGGGTGATCAGCTTTTCAGAAGTTTAAGTTAAAATGGCAAACTTAAGAAACCCAAAAACCAGAATCTCTTATTACCTTCTTTAATGCACAGTCATAGCCTGAGCTAGTTTAAGTGCTCAGGAATTATACTTCCATCTCATTCCAGATCAATAAATGGAAAAAAATAATAATTTTCTAATCAAGACTACAAAATGATTCAAAATCGGGTTTCACACTTCTGGTATACCAACTGATGTGGGTAACATTTAGCCTAAGATAGCTCTTAGATTTTCACTTGCTGTTGTTTAATAGGTTTTCTTCTGCCACTGACAGATATTTTAGATTACTTTAATTTTAAGCCTTTGGAGTATGCTATTAAGAAATAAGTCTGACAGCAGCAGTAGCAAAGAAAAGATAGGACAAAGTTATTGTACACGTTAATGGAAATAGGTCTAAGGTCACACCTTATTTTTGTGCTCTTGTGCCTCTCAATGCAATGGTTTAGGAACACCGAAAATAGCAAAACTGAAAGGAAAGAAAAGAATAGGGAATATGAAATGCAGGTCATGGTAGGATAATTCATCTGGGTTTTTTTCTCACCTTCATAACTACTCCAGCCATTTTTCTGCCAGCTCTCCATCTATTACAGAACAGATATAATTCACCAAGAGAAAAAGGACTGTGTGCTGCCTGCTAAGATGGAAGAAAAGACCCAAGAGCCATGCTTGCATGGCTGTAAATCACAGGGCTTTGATAGGAACTGTACAAGTCCTATCAAAACCTATGCTAGAAACCATCTGCATAGGAAAGGAAAGGAGGAAGAAAGGAATGAAAAAACTAGAACCTAAATTTCAGTGGTCTCAATTACATTTTTGTTTTAATAGTTCCTCTTGTATTTCCAGTCAAGCATATTTTGTAATACAAGAACAGAATTCTAACAATGGGTAGTTTTCTCTCTACAGTAAGTGGGTGACAATATGAATATTGAATATCTAATTGGATTGTTCAAGGAAACCTGTACATCAGCAAAAGCAATTTTGTGTAATTAATATGAGGAATAACAACAGCTGCACTCCATGTTCTAGCAATACAAATCATTTAGCAGATTTACAATCTGTTGATAACACCTGAACCTAACAGCAATAACCAAAAATCAAAGTGACTACTAATTATTTGATAATTTGACCTGGCAATAATAGTACTTACATAGCATGCATGTGACTATTAGTTAAATCATGCAATTAAAATATTATCTGTCAGAAATAGTGTATTTCAGAATATGTTGTGTTAATGCATGGTAAACATCTTGCCGTTCTGTGTCCAACAAGTCCTGTGCAAAAGTACAGGCTTCAATATCTGAGGTCTTGTATCACATGGAACTGAAGCTCCATTAGTTTATGTACTTTGAATACCCCTGAACTAGACCTTAAATTAAGCAAAACACCTCAAATGGAAAAGTCTAGCTTTCCTTTTAGTACTTAATCCATCATTGTCTCCATGAAAAACTTAACATGTTCAGAAGTCTTTCACAATAAAAGGTTGATCCTTCACTTTATTTCCATTCACTTAATCAAAAGTCAGACCTGAGAACAGATTCACCAGAAACATTTCAAGTGGCAGTAGGAGCCAGAAAAAGTCCTGAACAAATGCAAATAGGGGTGAGTATAATGAAGCAGATACCCAAATTTAGGAATTTTGTCATTATGTCTGTGTAGAAGTGGTTGCTTTTATAATGTCAGCAGTCAACCACAATTCAAACAGAAAGACTATAAAGATATTTAGAGTGGTGACAGCTTCAGATTCAACAGATACAGGAATTCAATGTCTGTTTGAGATACATGGTTCCAATTTCAGCTGTGATTGTTGATGCAGATAAGACTATTGCAAGCCAAATGACATCTTAAAAAAAGATGTCCAAGTATGTTCCAAAATATCTCAGTTCACTCACCCAAACTGAACAATATCTTCTATGCAAATAGTGCAAGTAGTAATGATGATGCTTTCATCAGCTCATTGCTAAGGCATCACACTTCTGTGCTCTACATCACATTACAATCTGCCTTTTAACCCTACATTAAGAAGAATCTTTTCTTAAGTTTTCTTCACTGTCCTGGTGAAGCCAGATTAACAAGCAAAACCTTGTTTTTTCAGACAGTCAGCTCTTCTATCCATGATAAATATGTTGTTTCATTACAGATTCTTTTGGCAAGCAAAGGAATCCTCCTTTGACATACACGGCCCTAAACACTAACATCAGACAAAAACGTCTCAGAGACAAAGACTCTTAATGTGCCATCCCTGCAGTAACCCAAAAAGTAGATGCTTCCTCTTCTCACCAAGTTTCCAGGATTGGGTAATTCTGCTCAATTTTGGGCTCCTTTCAAAGACTAAGAGGGACTCAGTGCCTCACAAAGGTAGAAGAAGAGGTATCATTCAAAGGCAAAGGCTTAAATTCCCATTCTTTATCTCCCTACAGAAGCAATGTTCTATCATAGCAATTTAGCAACCCTACCTTCTAGGTAGGCACAATGCTTCTTCAGCAGCAGGGAAGATCACAGGCTCTGAAAACAAGCTGCCTGCTTTAATGCTACAGGCACAGTCCTTGCACTGCACAAACTGTCCAAGTGGTCTGTGAGACCAGTTTAATACTGAGCTGAAATATGGTGAAAGTGGATCTTCATCCCGTGCATCCTCTCCTCTCCTCTCCTCTCCTCTCCTNTTCCAGGCTGAACAAACCCTTATATTTATATAGATTAGGGTAAATATTAATGTTATTCTATTACAAAAGTACTACTTAGCATTTATATGTCTTTGCTATAGTAAAATTTTGCTTTACAAAGGAATTCAGAGTTCAGGAAGAATAATGTAAAATAAAATAGGGTAAAAGAATTCCCTCTCAGTTTGATTTATTGACATACAAAGCTTAGGCTCTAACCACAATTAGCTAGCTAATATCCTTTAGAGTATACATTTGTTTTGAAACTATAAGATAAATAGAAAATAATTACACATGCTGATGGGTAATTTCAAACAGTTTCATCATGAAAATGCACAGGTTTATCCAGCTCTCCTAGTTGTCTTGTCTGGCTCTAATAAACTAAAGATGTAACTGTTCTCCCCAGCGGCAGTACACAAACAAGTACTCTAAAATCTGTTTATATAAGAGAGAGAGATAAAAAGGAAGAGGGAATAGTTCTTAAGGGAAAGCTTTCCAATCATTGTCCGGTTAAAATCCTAGCCTTGCAACAGTTCAGAACTTAGATAATGAGAACACTAATGCAAGCTGTTAATTACTTTTTATTTCTGTGAAAATTGCAAGATATTTTGAGTGTAAGTGGTACAGCTCCTCTACAATATTGCTCCAAAGGCACTAGAAGGAGCTCTAATTGTTGCCCAAAAGAGACTAATTTCCACCTAATAGCTATTAAAGTAGGCCCAGTTTATTGGGTTTGTTGACGCAGATTTTGCGTTAAAAGTTCGAAATATATCCATAGCACAGAAATGCAACTTTATTACTAGAGCTAAAAAAAACCTCCTACAGAACAAATGTTTCTTGTTACTGTGGTCTTTCTCTGTATGTATTTTTCCTCTGTCTGTTAACACTGTTCATCCTGTACACGTATGTTATGTGTTCCCTTCAGAAGCTGAATGGTGATGGCTTCATGTGATTTGGCCTCCCAGGCTAGTAACACATGCCTGAGTGGATATATAATAATGTACATATATTATATACAAACTTTTTTCGGTTTGGAAGACCACTACGCTGACCAGAGGTAAAAGGCAACACTTTGTAGGAACCTGGTTTTCAACAGACATTTAAATAATGCCTTTAGCTCACAAGACACACATTTTTAAGCTGGATGTGGTTAGGTACCAAGAACTGCATTACAATTACCTTAGGTTACATCTACATGACCACACACATCTCCCCAGGCAGCAGTTTCCTCTTTGCAGCCCAAAGAGCACCATACAGACCACATCTGCCCTGTCATGTCCATACTGCACTTGCAGTGCTCAGTATCTATTCTATGATCTTAGGTGTCTTCTCACCTGTGCATTTCCTCAATACAGCACGTGCACTGTGTGCACTGTTTGCCTGCTCATGGCACAGAAACAGACACCTTAAGGATGGCTCCTACCTTTGTGCAGCACTCTGCAATGACATCTGCTCTCACTGATCTTACTTCTGCATCTGCTGCATTTGCTCCTTGTGCTCCTGCCAGAGAGTCTCTGACGTCTTCTCTTCCCAGTTTGTGGGCCTGGCTTTTTCCTGCAGATGGGATCACAAGAATTGCTCCACAGATCCTAGGTTTTACTCCAGGTTAAGGACCTGAGCTGCCCATTCAGGTACATGGGACTGCTGTTGTAGGCCAGCGATGCTGAGCCATCACTGTTCTGTTTCTGACAGGAATGACTAATATATATACACACAGGATGAACAACAGTGGGACCACAACTTTCTGGACATCAAGGAGCCTAACATTCGCTATTTAGCACTAACACACCATTTCTCAGGACACTATACTGCCCTCCAGAGCTATGCCATCACTAATTCATAAAAGAGAGTTAGAGAAAGAAACCCATGCATGTCCACAATGAACACGTTTGGTGGATAAGACTGAATAATTTGAATATTGGTTTCCCAAATATATATAACATAAGGTTGGTCAGGCCACACCAGCTAGGGGCCTCTCAGCTGCATTAGGGCCATCAACAAGAACTGAATCCCATTTGTTATCTCCCATGAGGTTCCTATCAAGAAATCAATTGCAAAGGCTCCATCACCTTTGGAAGACTGCTGAGAAAGATAAACACAGCAGCTGCATTTGCGACACCAAGGTCTTTATGAATTCCTCTCTTTACCAGAAAGGTAAAGCCAAGATCCTTTTCCCAGGCACAGACACACCAGCCTACCCAAGGTTCAACTACCACCCTAGGGCTTGGCAGACACGGTGTGTCTCCTTCTAACATAATCATACAAGCACTCACTGATGCACTTCCACTAGCCTTGACCACCTCAACACCTTCACCAGTGTGTGCATTTGTCAACTGACCACATGATGGCAAACCTTAAGGGGCTGGATGAATACCAACAGGCCCAATCCCAGGAGTGTCTGCTTCCCCAAATATGCAAAAGTTCTGCAGTAGTCCCTGGGATAGTTTCCTAAAGGAAATTATTGCAGTTTCAAATTGAAAGGTCAGTGCCATGAAGAGAAGAGCCATTTGCACACAACTCTAATGCTGAAAGAAGCAGTTGTCACCAGGAGAAAAAACCAGTTTCAGATGCCCAGCTCCAGATATGATTTGTAAATTGAAGATTAAAAACTCTTCAGCTGGCATTAGTAACAGTCTGGCAGCCATGGAAGCTGTAGAGGATCCTGGCAGTCCTGAGATGATATTTCTGCCTACATTCAGAGGCAGAAGACATTGCTATACAGATGTGTGGTTAAGGAAACTGAATTTTAAAAAGACAGCCCAGGCAGACTGAGAGATCAGTGAGGCCAACATCTGCCCATGCAGTTTGAACAGGGCATCCCAGACAACAACCCTAATTCTGAAAAAGAATCTCCTCTCCAGTTGTTGTAGCATCCATTATTGGAATTTACAGCACAGATCCAATCACCTCTACTTCAAAAGATGGGCTCTAAGCACAGATCCAGTCACCTCTACCTCAAAAGATGGGCTCTAAGACGTTCCATCCTGCATTGAAGAGAAGCCTACAAGGGCGATGAAATGCCAACATCAGTGCCTGAAAGGGCTGTATCATTCTTGGTGTATCCATTCAAAAGCCCAAGACATAAACATTTTCTTTCTTGGGTCCAGCTGACGATCACTAAATGCTACTCACATAACAGTGCAGTTTTTCTGTGTTCTACCTTGATCTTGGTATCAGGTAACTCACCTCTGTATCTACCTTCACTATCCAGAAGGAATCTTCTCATGCATGAGTGACTTGGATATTTTGTCCAATTCTCTGTTATCTCTATGTTTTTCTAATCTGCCTCTGCTTTGGCTAGATAAGGCTGCAGAGAGACCACGGTTTCTTCTTCCACTAGCCTGAGCATCTTTGTCAAGCTCAACATTCCCAAAAAGAAAGCTGCTAACATGCCGCCTTATCAAGGCAGCATTCTCCTCCTCCTTTGCTACAAGTCCTTAAAGTAGTTAAACTGATGAATGTCTACAAATTCAAGCTTAACTATATTCAGTAGACACTACCCAAGCCACACTCCTCCAATAATCCTGAAAATATATGCACAGGAGAAGTTAGTCCTTTAAGGCAAGTAAGCCTTTCCTTACATCCCTTGGAGTCAATGGATATACTCAAATTCTTACAGCCTACTGATTTCACTCTTGTAAATCTGTGTTTGCAGCATCTGGAAGAACATGGCCACTATCAGAAGTCAGGAGTTAGCACAGTCAGTGGGTGATGCAAATTTTTATTTTGTCAGCTGAACTGGTAGCACAAGATAAAGCTGAGAAAGCAGAGAAGCAGTACTTCTCTGAAGAAATATTGCAGATATATTGGATGCTTGTGACACTGAGCAAGAGCTGGAGGAAGGGAATTGGAATAACTTTGTGGTGTCAGAGCTGTCACACGAAACTGAATTTCATGTATGGGAACCTAGGAATGGGAAAGATAAAGTGAGCTGTTTGTGGACAGGTCAAACAGAATAACACTCAGATATCAACAGTGTGAAATTGTATAAAATGACAGCCTTTGCCTCCATCTGTCCAAACAGATTACTCTGTTGTGTTTGGTTTTGGCAGGGAATAAGAATTAAAGAGCTTAGACAGGGACTCTAGTATTAAAACCTTTTCTTTTAAGTCCAGAGCTGCACCTAAAGTCTGTTGATGAGCAGAAGAGGGTAGCTGTTCCCTCCGGAGTGTCATTGTGCTGTCCTTCGAAGCCAAAACTTGCTGCAGCTGGCACTGACACAATTCATGCATACAAATCAAGCTAAAAAGGCCAGTTGAATGAGTTTTCTATATTGACTACCCATATCTTCAGTAACATCCAGGGACTCCGGCTGCTGAACTACTGATGGTTTTGATGCTATTTATTAACGTCAGTAACAGTTTTAGCATAAACATCATACTTACTAACTCCAGCTTGAACTCATTTCGACTTGTTACGTGTCAGTGATTTTCAACCACTAGCAATAATCTCCCACTTCCTAGACTTGCTTCGGTGTCGCTTGTTTCCTGCTTCAACTTACAAGACAGAGCTGCTTCTAGACTTCCCTTTTAGATATTGGATGGCCCAAACATCATGGAGTTCTTCCTGGGGATGGATGATGAACCCAAGGGAACTGGCTGATGTCATTGTAAGACTACTCTAGAATCCTTGATTCACCACAAAAACGGGCAGGGGTGCCTGAAGACTAGAAGAAAGCAAATGTCATCTGATCTTCAAGAAGCAGGACCCAGGGGACTACAGGCCAGTCAGACTCCACTTGATGCCTTAGAAGGTGATGGAGTAGCTAATCCTGGAAACCATTTCTAAGCACATGAAAGACAAGAATCATACAGAAGAGTCAGCATGGATTCACCAAATGCAAGTCATGCTTGACAAACTTAACAACCTTCTATGATGAAATTACTGTCCTGGTAGAAAAGGGGAGAGCAGTGGGTAATTTAGTAAGGCTTTAGTAAGGCTTTCCAACACTGCCACAAGATTCCCGCAAGGAAGTTGCTGAAGTATAGGCTGGATGAGCAGACAGGGAGATGGACAAAAACTGGCTGAATGGCCAGGCCCAGAGGGTGGTGATCAGTGGCATGAAGTCCAGCTGGAAGCCAATAACTGGCAGTGTACCCCAGGGGCCAATACTAGGTTTAATCCTGTTTACCACCTTCATTAGGTGGTGGTGCAGAGTGTTCGCTCAGCCAGATTGCAGGTGACACAAAACTGAGAGCAGGGGCCAGAGAGCCATGCTGCCATCCCAAGGGAGCTTAACAGGCAGGAGAAACAGGTTTACAGGAACCCCACAAAGTTGAATAAGAAGTGCAAAGTCCTGCAGCTGGGGAAGAACCACCCCATGCACCAGGACATCAGAGGCCACCCAACTAAGAAAGCAGCTTTCAGAAAATGACCTGAAAGGAGTGTGTAAAGGGGACAGAGTCGGAGTGTTTTCAGATGTGCCCATTGACAGGACCAGAGGCAACAGTCCCAAACTGAAACACGGGTGTTGTTTGAACACCAGGAAACACTTTTGCACTATGAAGATGACTGAGCACTGGCACAGGTTGCCTGGAGAGGCGCTGGAATCTCCCTCCTTGGATACAGGGTGATAGTGCTAGGCAACCATTTCTAAGTGGCCCTGCTTGAATAGGGTGGATGGATCAGAAGACTTCCAGAGCTTCCTCCCAATCTCAACCATTTTGTGTTATTTATTGCTTCCCCTTCAGCTTCACTGAGCCATTGAGACTCTTTCTCATTGTGGTGATACCTTTCCTTTCTTCAGCTGCACTGACATTTCAGAAGTTTCTCCCCATCATTTGCACAGTAGAGCCCTGGGTGTGAGATTACAGAACCACACAAAGGAGTAAGAACAGACCTGCCAGATGATAAGGTTTGATCTGAGCAGTGTAAGCTTCAGCACTGCCTCCAGGAACCATCATCTCGGAGACTTCCTGAGTCAGAAGTGAATCTTTGTACTTAATTGTCATTGACATAATTTTCTTCTATGAATTATCCAATCGTTTTTGGAACACATATATCCAATTGTTTTTGGAACACATTTTCCACAATGTCCTGTGATAACCAGTTGCATAGCTGAATAGCATGTTATGAGGAATTATATTTTGCACCCTACCATGGGCTAGATGGCTTTGACACCCAGTTACTCTTGCACAGAATGAGTGTGGAAGAAGTTCCTTATACAGTTTGTGCCATTCACAGCTTTACATATGCATAACCCCAGTTCTCTCTTTGAGACCAAAGAGCCTGGATGAGGATTCAGCAAACGGACCTCATGCAGGAATCATTTGATTCCTTGATCACAAAATCAACCACGTATTAGATAGAATGTTTCCAGTTTTATTATATTTTTTTTTGAGATAACAACAAAGTATAAAATGTTCAAGATGTCGGTACACGACAGATTTATACAGCAATATATCCATTTAGTGCTGAACAGTTCAAGAAAGAAAAGAGCATGAGCAGAGGATGTTGCTGAGAGAGGAGGATGTTAATTGCATCTAAGCTTCACAATGGAGCATGATGGCTTTAGAGCTGTGAATAAGCCTGGGAAATGCAGCATTTCTACACAAGGCAGTGAAAAGGATTCTTAGGACAGAAACAGCAGCTGCAAAGAGAGGAACAAGTAGCATTGACAGGATTTAACTATTCATGAGATAAGTCATAGCCACAGCGTTGATTTTCAAAACCATAGAAACGAAAGTTACAGCTGAAACATGCAATGACTTTTCGACTGTGTGTACAATAAAATACAAACATAAAAAGACCAAGTGAATTTTTGGTCCTCTGTGTAGGAAAAAAAATTATTACAGTCCTTTTTCATCACCAAATATGTCAAACAAGATACCAAGAAACTTTGTTTCTCAGTTACGTACTTTCATAAACAAGAAGGCAGAAAGGCTTCAGATTTTTGTGAAGACATTCATAAAATCTCCCTGACTCTACCAGAGCACACAGGCATGTCCCACTTACAAAAATGCTGGCAACTTTGGTCTGTAGCAGTATTAGGTTTGCTTAAAATTCGGCAACAACTCAAATTTTGCTGATTCTAACCCCAGAAGAACAGCTCTTGTCACAAAATTTACACATTTCTTTTATTTTCAGACTGCTACCTTCATCTGCTTTATGCTTCCCCTGTTTGCCAGAGCAATTGAAGCCTGTAAAATATCATGTCAGCATGGAATGGCAGCAGTCACTAGATTTTCATGGTAACCATCTCCAAAACAAGTTCATATTATTCAAAGATGTATTCATCAGCAGGAAATGCAGACCTGTCAGCAAATATGCATGAAGCTCTTGCAAATAAACAATGATTTTAATTTGCTAAAGATAGTTCAACATACTCATGTGGCAATATCACAAAGCAATACTCTGATTATTTTCAGCAACTTCTGCAAACAACAAGCACACTGAGCATTTTTGCCCTAATAAACACTTTCATGTCTACTTCTACAAGAAGTAGAACAGAAAATGAAGATCTCAAAACAGAACCATGCTTAAAACAAAACCGCAGGTTCACCTCTGATGTTTACAGAGTAAGTGAAAAAACTATGCAAGATTGAACAATAAATACAAGGCTAAATACAGGGATTTTTTGCAGTAAGTGTAGTGAGGCTGATGTATGAGGATGAATTGCATGAGCTTTTGTTAACCCTCTCTGCACTAAGAGGATAATATGGATATGCTAACATGGCACATTTAAGTCTCATCTGTGAATTTTTCAATTGGCAAATAGAAAGGAAGGAACAGTAATAATTTTGGCATCAAAAGCAGATTACATATTTTTTTTAAATTCCTAAAGAAAAGCAATCTGACACAAACAATGATAGTGTCAAATCATTGTCATAGTAGATATTCTATTAAACTCTTCTTGCAGCCCTAACCTTGAAAAACCTTATACTTGAATATTGATTATATTACCTTTTTTTTTGTGATAATGACTAAATTTAGTATTTATATGACTGTTATAGAGATTTGGACAATCTAGACTGTTAGTCCATAGCCCACCAGTTGTGCATACAACTGGTGCTCTGCTAACTAAGTTTCATTTGCAGCAAAGAAATCTGTTGTATATTGGTTTAATCTTAGCAAGTTAGAGCATATTTGTTTTCTGTGATTTCTGACTTCATAAAGGGCAAATAGTGCCTGACTAACCTAGTGGCCTTCTACAATGGAATGACTGGATCAGTGGACAAGGGAAAAGCAACTTATGTATCTACTTTGACTTCTGAAAGGCCTTTGACACAGGATAATGATTGATATTTACATGTGCCACGATTCAGATTTGGATATTTCTGTAGTCTAAGTTCCACTACAAATAATTTGTCCTATATACTTAATTTTCAAAAAATTCCATTTGTAACGGAACACTGAAAAAGATAGCTAATTACAGTTTCTTAAATTAAACTAGCTCTGTAACATATTTTGGATGATTTGACTGTGATACGAAGTGCTTCACAGTGTCTCTTTATGACTGTCCAAAGTCAAAATCTGATTAATTGTACAGTAAAAACCTTAAACAATCTCCAGACAAGCAGAAATAGGATATGCCAAAAATGGTTAAATCCAAAATCTTCCAGTGCACATACTTCAAAATAGCTCAAAGCACAATTTTTTACCAATAAAAAGACTAAATCAAAGCATAATTGATCAAATAAGAACAAGACATCTACAGCCATTTGTAACCAATGTGATCAAAGGCAGAAAAGTAAAGCTATAGCACCAGTAAAAGGAGTTTTAACATTATTTCAGTGTAGCAAGCAATACACTTACATGAAGAAATGTATTTGCAATAAGAGTGAAATAATTTCAGCTCGTGAGGATTAAAATGAACTCTCAGCTTCAAAGACTTCTTAATGATTGCCAATCCATTGACATAATACATTCTATCCGCTGTTTTGTGGGAAAAGGTTAGCAAAATACAACTTCAAGAAGCTGCACAAAACAAGGATTTAATTTAATACATGACAAAAAATGAGCAAAACAGTCTTCCAGCCAAAAATGAATAACTTAAAGACAGTGCAATGTATTTGGAAACCTCTGACAGGTTGAAAAGCAATGCCAATCAGCAAGACCAGACCAGGATATTGGATGTTGTTGCCTGGCTGCTGATCCTGCAATTCCGGTGACTGGCACAAAACCACACAGAATTAAGAAGCTATACTAAATCTCTGAGTATAACATAAGTGGAGATTAAGACTTACTGAAATTTGTCAGCCACTAATACACATGAAGTCAGTGTAAAAGAGGATTTTTTTTCTGTTCAGTGATGTTCATAAATATTTTAATAGCTTATAAAATTTGAACTGGTTTTCCTTCACTGATACTTTAAAAAAAGATCCCTAACAATAATAATTTATACTAATCATTTAGGTTCAAAATTTTGCTCATGTCCTTTTGGTCCCAGTTTTTCATGGATCAAAACGGTTTTGCACATGGACTGGACACAAGCCCTACTGTGCATGAATGCTGACAGATCAGAAATTAAATGCAAATAATTAATGAAAGACCAAGAATTTTTAATCTACAACTAAGGGATGAGATTATCCAGCTGGAGTTTGGGGCTGACCTCTTTTAATAGAATGGATGTATTTGAGATTTGGGCTTTGCAAATGAGCCATAACTGAGGAAAGGACATTTTTGCTGTGAGAGGAGAGAATTATGGTGAGGTGGCTGCTGTCAATGAGACTCTCTCCAGCACTGGACAAATTTTGTTGGGAAAAAATTATTCTGTGCAGAAAAAATGAGTTATTATCTAAGAGTATTTCTGAAGGTTTGTCTTATGGAAAGTACAACTACTGGCAACTATATTGACAACACAGGCATTTCTGGATTACTCTTGCAGTCTCCAAATATTCACTTCTGTCACTGTACTCTAAACTCCTGCATCTAAATATGGCCTAGTTTTATCTTTGTAATAGACATGTGGGGATAGTATTCATCAAAAAGTTGAGGCCATACATCAACAGCAAGTCCCTCTTCATTGATTACAAAATGTTCTAAAAGAAATTAAAAGTCTTATTGCAGAGTAAACTTGTAGGAACCAAATCTCACTTTTTACCACAGAGGGAGGAGGATGTCAGACCACCTGAAAGTGTTAAACACCAAGATCAAATACCCATCTAGAAACTGTTCAGGGAAATGACCATGCTTTGAATAGTAACAGAAGTCTGTGAGTTTTTAGTATTAGACTCTTGCTCACAGGAGACAAAGTCAGCTCAAATAATACTGTTAAACAGTACTCGTGACTGAGAAATTAACTGCTGTTTTGTGTTGTGTGGTACTTTTGGCTGACTATCCAGGAGAAAGCAATGCTGCATTCTTCTGTAC
Source organism: Pachycephala philippinensis (assembly GCA_013397055.1). Taxonomy (NCBI): domain Eukaryota; kingdom Metazoa; phylum Chordata; class Aves; order Passeriformes; genus Pachycephala; species Pachycephala philippinensis. The sequence continues at coordinate 46,322 of VWZT01003487.1, read as the reverse complement.
CAGCACACACCTTCTAAAACCAGTGGTGTTTAAAGACACTGGCTGCATCAAAACTGTGGCTGATTTTTCAAGCAAGTTCAAATCAATCTGCCAAGTAGTCTGCAGATGGATTTCATGACCTAGTTTTGTGCATTAGGGAAAGAAAGAAAAAAAATAAAAGAAAATAGATCAAATACAGGCTTGCTATTTTGGGGGATAGGGGGAGCAGGAAGGAATAGCTCTGCTTTCGTCCTAGTCTTTAGGAGAAGAAAACAAAAATAACTGCAAGGTACTTTGTCACTAACAGCCTCATTCACATTGAATAAGACACATGAGATTCTCACGTGAACAGCTGCAAGCTTTCTGAACCAGCAGCAGTTGAGTGTCACTTTGCATACCATTTCAAGACTCGTATGTACCACCAACTGATTAAACCATTCTCCCATAGGAAACAGCAAAAAGTCCTTACAAGCTGTGTTCATGTTACAAAATAATCCTAAGAAGCAAGCCTGGGAGTAGCCAGACACCTCATCTACATATTAAATACCGCAGCAATTCAAGTGGCTCAGTCTAGAATGAAACCCCAGAGTGATTGGGGTAAGATAATAGCAGGGATTGCTTTTCAGAGGTTGCCTGGGCAAGATCTTGCTAATATCGCATCACCTTGTCTGTGCCAATAGATTTGTGGCCTCCCAAGCTCTGACACGTCTCAACACCGTACTCTAAGGCATCCTATATTCATCCTTTCCTTCTTGCCACAGAGTCACCAACTTAGCAAACTGCAAAGGGCCTTACCCGTTGGGTAAGGGGCAGAGCCTGTCTCTGCAACCATAGCAGGGGAATACTAGAGCTCAGTGCTGCAGCCTAAACCAGCATCACACAGAAGAAAATGAATAGTGAGCTACTAACACACCAGGAGGGATGGTCAGATGCCTTTCCCTGCCATGATGAGCTGTTTCAGCTGCAAGCAGATGTGGCAGCATTTGATTGTGCATGGCCACTGGTCTAAGACCAGGTCTCTGCTACCACTGAAGCTCAGGACTGGAAAGGGTAACATGGCCTCTATGTCAGGCCCTCAACTTGACCATGCTCTGAAAGGAATCCCATCCTCCCAGTCAGGCCTGCCTCCCTCTCCTCGATGCAAAGCCTCTGAGTTTCCACAATGCCAAACCTCTTTGGTCCTCACACCTCTTTGTCGGCCATCCACACACATCCATGCAGGCCAGGACTTGAGCAGTGGCTTGGAAACAGTCATTCCTGAGGCATCACAGTGCTTAGGTGGACACGGCAATGACCAACATATGTGAAGGCCTCATTTCCCTTTGTGTTTAAGAACTCATCTGGGACAAAGCTTATTTAAATCAATAATTTTCCATAGCAAACATGTGGCTAATTTTTTTCTCCTTTAACAACATGGCTAAAAAAGGGCCACTCATTTTTTCCATGTTTTGTTCCCTGTGATCTTGCAGAGCCTTTGCACAGTTCACCTTCTAGCAGGTCCTACTGGGAGCTGGTGGACAGGCCCACTACTGCTGTAGGTAACCAGCCCCTGATGTGACTTAGAGTGCTGTTCAGTGGCCGAAGTGAATGCCAAATCAATTCTGAGAGAGGCCTAATTACACTGGCGATACTGAGTAAAACAATAAGCACTTTGTACTCAGTACTGAGTACATGGTAACAGACTGCAAGGGAAAGAAATAAAATTGTATCCTTTCATTTCCAGAGTTGGAACATCACCCGCTGATGTGGTAGGAAGCCTGCCAGAAAGCCAACCACAGCCATTATTGGTAACACCAAGATAAATGCACATTACAGCAAGCAGCTGTGCTACTGGGAGCACTTGGTGTTGCACCCTTGGTGCCAAAGGCTCTGTTGTCTTTCTTATGAGGACTTTGATACAAAAACCTTCTTTGGAAAGAGACTGGAACAAGGCAAAAGCATGGAGGACTTGGCACACTTGCAATGAACATTAACTGAGATATTTGGCTGACTTTGTTGTGGCTCACGGTTTTTATCTTACTGCTAAGATAAGAACAGCCAGTGTAAATAGACTTTGTAGTCTATCACCACAAGTACAGGAACTACATAAGTGTGCTATGTTTACATGCTCAGTGTCAGTGACAGCATGCTGAGTATCACAATATACTGCTCGCACAGCAATGCATTTACTGAAGTGATTTCAGTAGTTTTCTAGAAACTGCAATGTAATTTCAACACTACAATCATTTACTAACAGTAGATGGATTGTACCGTTAGGAAGTTTAGACACCTTAATGCTTTTCAAATCAGTTTAATAATGCAATATCACAGTATTTGACAGTGCCACTATAATTTTTTTGTATCAGCATTGTGGAAGATCCAAGACAGTCACTACTAGGAGCAGCAACAGGGATGGCAAGCACCTGGCCAAGTGGGAAGAGGGAGGGCACTGATGCTACAGCCAGACGTGGCAGCAGGGCTTGACCCTCTTGCCACATGGATGCCTGGCACGAGTCCTGGCATTGGGGCAGGCACCACTTGTGCCTGCAGCAGTCTGGTGAAGGACCACAGGGAACAAACATGCCAAAGCCAAGAAATGTCTTAGGGAATAAGAGAAGTCCTTTGAGAGACAAGAATAGAAGTAGAGAACAAAGAGGAGAATCTGCCAGAAGTTGGACTGAGAATATGCAAAGTCTATCTTTGAAGAAAAGAAGGATGCTAACTTATTCTTAGAAAATTATGGACTGGGGTTAAACCAGAGGAATATTCCCTTCCAGTCCTGTTATTTACTTCACCCTTGATTTGCTATTGGTGATAGAAATTAAGAATTACTGTGAAATTAGAATAATGATATTGCTTGATCCGAGCAGCATACTGGTACACAAAACCTTGCAAAAATAATTAGTGTGCTTGGTACAGTAGGTTATTTGTCAAAAGATTCATGCAGTAAAACCTGTTGGTACTAAAGCTGTTCCAATTACCAAGAGAGAAAGTATTGATAAGAAGCCCTTTGCAGTGACAAGAAATGAGTTTGAAGCACTTAAATTCTCAGTTTCCCAAGAAAATTAATGAAGTTAACACTAGTCCTCCTACTTTAACTGAGGAAATAATGAGGTCAGGCCTTACCACTGTCATTGCTGACAAAGGCTAAACCAGTTTCAATACTTTAAGGGAAGTACTTGGCTAATTAAGACCATTACCAACAAGTACTCCTTTATTTTACTTTGAGAATGTTAGTAGATTGAAATTTTTTTCTAGTTTGTAAAAGGCAATAAATAGATAAGCAACTAACTCAGAAAGATGTCCTCTTAGTAAAGGGAATGGGAAGTTTTATGCTATTTCAGTGGTAGGACCTGCTATGGGATAGCTTAGCTATCATGTATCAGTTACTTGATACAGCACCAGAATGCTTGGACAGACATGGAATGCTGATTGTCTGATTGTCTAGTTGTCAATCATTTTAGCTACTTGCTAATCCAGTGAGTGCTTCTTAGAAGAATTTTTACATCCAAACTAATGAAATAGGCTGTTGTAAAGAATCAAAGAATGTCTTGGGTTGGAAAGGGACCTTAAAGACCACCCAATTCCAACCTCCCTGCCATGGGCAGGGACAACTTCCACTACACCAGGTTGCTCAGAGCCCCATCCAGCCTGGCTTTGAACACTTCCAGGGATGGGGCATCCACAGCTTCTCTGGGCAACCTGTTTCTGTGCCTCACCACACTCACAGTAAAAAATGTCCTCCTAATATCAAATTTAAATGTATGCTCTCTTTCAGTTTGAAGCCATTCTCCCTGGGCCTGTCACCACATACTCCTTTAAAAAATCTCTCTGCAGCTTTCTTGTAGGCTCCCCTCAGGTACTGGAAGACCACAATTAGGTCACTCTGAAGCCTTCTCTTCATTCATATAAAGAAAATTACTATTCCTTATAATCAGTGCAAAAACATGTACTAGACAACAATGCATTCTCTGAAAGAACTATAAACATCTAGTAAACCTAAAAAGGTTTGTAGAAATTAGAAAGTTTATATTTTATCACTGGCAAACCCAATAAGAATTTTTTCTATAAATTGCCAAAGTAAATAAATACTTAAGCCATATGAATAACTGTCCATATAAGAGCCAAGAACCTTCTTCCTTACTAAAACCAGTGTCTTTCTTACAGTGCTTTTTAGATCAATCCAGTAATAACTGAACAGAGAGAGAGGGGGAAAATTATATTGCTAGATTATGATTTACCTTGGTGCCACATTCTTGAATTCTGCTTCAGGGATTTACACTCATTTGCATCCCCATCTTTATTTGTACTCTTTATAAAAGCTGATAACAGATAGACATTATGGTACAATGAAAGAGACCCATAAAAATTAAATTAGAAAAGATATACAAAACCCTAGACACAGACAAAATGCATCATACATGGCCCTGTAAACCCACTGGTGTTGTATAGTGTTAGCTACAGTTATTAAAAAAATACTTTAAAGTGAAATAAGTAAGGAGTAAAATAATCCCAAGATGAGCAGTGCTACCCTGGTCAGACAGAGTGACCAGGTATCTGGTGAGCAACTTCACTTCTGTAGGTATTGTAGTGTCTATGCTATAAGAAAGTAGCTTAAGTACAGGCAGTACTTTCTAGTAGACCAAACATTATGAAGTTCACCGTGCTGCATAAACCAATGTCCCTATTATATTCAAGGTCCATTTATTTCAGCCAGTCTGAAAGTGCTGATTGTTTCTTACTCTTGTTTTCAAGCAGTCAGTGCTGTTTTATCCTCAGCTGTGGGAACTTCCTTTTTAAACATACATCACTTTGCTAGTCATCATGGCCAAGTGCTACACACTCGGGATCAGGTGGCTCTTAACTCTCCTCCTCCCAGCTGTCTTTAACACAACGTTGAAGCCAGTGATGCAGAAATTTAGGCTTTTTACCTCCTTAGAAACCAGCTACAAGTCCACTTAATAATTTTTCAGTTGAGGGTTTTTTTCCCCCCTTAAAGGCCTGATCATCTTCAGGAAAGTAAACTCCAGCTCTTCAAAGAACTCATCAATACAATCCCCTGGGAAACTTTCTTCAGGGACAAGGGAGCAGAACAGAGCTGGCAAATTTTTAAGGACATCTTCACGGAGCACAAGAATTAGTGATCCCCAGGCACAAGAAATTTGGCAAGGAAAACAAGAGACAGGAATCACTGAGTCTGGACCTGAGGGTCAAGGTAAAAGGCAAGAAGTATGTGCACAGGCAAAGGAAGCAAGGACAGGTAACTTGGAAAGAGTATAGGCCACGGTCCAGTTGTACAGGGATAGGGTGGGGAAGGCCAAGGTGAAGCTGGAGCTGGACTTGGCAAGGGGTACCAAGAATAACTAGAAGGGGTTCTACAGGTGTGTAGGGACTTTTTACAAGAGCATGTAGTGACAGAACAAGGGGGGATGGCTTCAAACGGAAAGAGGGCAGGTTTAGGTTAGACATTAGGAAGAAATTCTTTACTGTGAGGGTGCTGAGGCACTGGAACAGGTTGCCTAGAGAAGGTATGGATGCCCCATCCCTGGAAGTGTGCAAGTTGGACAGGGCTCTGAGCAACCTGGTGTAGTGGAAGTTGTCCCTGCCCATGGCCGGGGGGTTTGGAACTTGATGGTGTTTAAGGTTCCTTCCAACCCAAACCATTCCATGATTCTATGAAATGAAAGCTTTGTCCCTTTAATAGAAGCTGTTTAATCAGCTGGAGACTGGCAGGAAATATCCTGAACATCTCCTTCAGTTTCTAATTTAGAACCACGAAGTGCATCATCAGCTATTCAGCAGGAAACAGCAGGAAAACTTACTCGGGCTTTGAAGTGCTCATCTGCTCTGTAAACATATAGACCATATAGAGTATACAGCAATGCAGTATACCCCAAAGGATGATGAGAGGCGAAAAGTAGGCAGAGGGAAGATGAGTTTCAGGAAAGATAAAGGGCAGGAACTCCAGGGACAGCCTCTCTCTTGAGGAAATCCAGGGCTTCTCTGGCCTCCCCTAAGAAAAGCATAGTTTCAAGCTGCCTTTGTTTAATTTAAAGGACCCACAGAACCAAAGGATCCATAGACAGTGTACTACTGTATTAGAAGTTTTCCCACCACTAGGTGTCAGCCCAATTTAACATATGCACCAATTTCTTTAACGAAAATTTCACTTTTGTTATACTTTAATCTTTTAACTACATAATGGAAGTATTCATATATATTTATAAAAACCATACATACTTTTATAACACTCAAGCTGACTTTAAGGAACATACCTAATGACAATTCAGAAAAGCATGTCAAATACCTAAAATCTATTTGAAACTCAAGTAGAACACCTGCTTTCAGAAAGGTATATTTCCTAGAATCATTTAGAGTGGAAAAGTCCTTTGAAACCATCTAGTTCAATTATTAACCCTGCACTGCCAAGTCCACCACTAAACCATGTCCCTAAGGGCCACATCAACATGTCTTTTAAATATCTCCAGGGATGGTGAATCAACCACTTCCCTGGACTGCCTGTTCCAGGGATTGACAACCCTTTCAGGGAAGAAATTTTTCTCAATTCCCCATCTAAACCTCCCCTCACACAACTTGAGGCCATTTCCTCTTGTCCTATTGCCTGTTCCTTGGGAGAAGACATTGACCCCCACCTGGCTACAGCCTCCTTTCAGGCAGTTGTAGAGAGTGATAAGGTTCCCCCTGAGCCTCCTCTTCTCCAGGTGAAGCATCCCAGCTCCCTCAGCTGCTCCTCATCAGACTTGTGCTCCAGACCCTTCCCCAGCTCCTCTGCCCTTCTCTGGACGCACTCCAGCACCTTAATGTCCTTCTTGCAGTGAGAGGCCCAAAACTGAACGCAGGATTTGAGGCGTGGCCTCACCAGTGCTGAGTACAGGGGGTAGTCAGTACCTGGTCCTGCTAGTCACAATATTTTTGATCCAAGCCACGATGGCCTTCTTGGCAATCTGGGCACACACTGGCTCATGTCCAGCTGCGGTTGACCAGCATCCCCAGGTCCTTTTCCACTGGGTAGATTTCCAACCACTCTGCCCCAGCCTTCAGTATTCCATTGTTGAGACCAAGGTGCAGGACTCTGCACTTGACCTTGTGGAACCTCACACAATTGGCCTAGGCCCATCAATCCTGTCCAGCCTGTCCAGTTTCCTCCACAGAGCCTTCCTACCCTCCAGCAGATCAACACTTCCACTTTGGTGCCAACTGGTCACAAACAGACAGGGAGCACTTGATCCCCTCGTCCAGAATAATTGATAAAGATATTAGACAGGGTTGGTCCAAATACTGAGCCCTGGGGAACATGACTTGTGACCAGCCACCACCTGGATGCATCACCATTCACCACCACTCTCTGGGCCCAGCCATCAGCCAGTTTTCTACCCAGCAAAGAGAGTGCCTGTCCAAGCCCATCCGTTTGGACACTGTGAAGATGATGCACCTTCACATACAGAGAGCAGTGAACAAGCATGGCCTACGGACAGTACTTAATCTTTTTAAAATTTAAAGCCCTGATAGCTAAAATGAGAGCTGAAAAGGTTGAGGTAGAATACCTGCTCTGCCACTGTTTTCTGAAGCAATGAATTCATTAACACCACAGAGCCCCTGCTGGTTACGAGATAAAAGCAGATGGACCATTTATCAGCATTTTGTCCAGGAGTGAATCAAATAACTGTCATATCACTTCTGAACAGGCTCTGTCTGAGCACTTTCTGTCATTCAAATTAACACCACCCCCTCTCCAGCTGCAGGGTTAAAACACACAGAATGGGGATGTAACACTGGAAAGAATATTTATTCAGAGTATTATGCCTTCAGTGATAAATATGCATGGGCTCTTCAAAGCAATTTCAAAACCAAAAAAAGGTGGTTATAAACTCTCCTGTAATTAAATTTTCATTCTCCTCTCTAGGGGAAGCATGATGAGACAAAACTGAATGTGAAAAAATAGACATGACTGACATTGCTCTCTGTCAGAAATAGCTTGCAGAGAGTCCCCAGGCAATACCTAACACAGCTTCTGCAGGCTCACCAGGTGATGTAAAGCACTGCAAATAAAATAATGGGAGAGCAGGAAGAGGGGAAAAAACAACAACAAAAGACAAAGAAACCCCCTCAGAAAACAAAACCAAACAAAAATACTTTCAGAACCTCCCCCCCTCCAAAACCCAAACTCATTCTCACATACACATTCCCCCCACAAAACCAAACAGAAAGAAAACCCAAACAGAGTTCCCCCACCAAAAGCCCAACTGAACTAGCAATGATCCTGGGAAAAGAACTGTTCTAGAAAAACACCTTCCTTCCCAGCAACGCAGAAACAACAGCCTACAGTCTTTCCTTGCACACAGCCTCCCTCTCCTGTCAAAAAGATGAAGTTTCAGTTCTGAAATCTGCTTGTATCACACTGTAACATACAGTCCTTCTACAACTGACCCAGAATCTCTCTCTGCTTCCTGGTATTCACCCTATAAGCACCAAAGAACATTTAAATCAGTGTCAACACCAGAGCTAGGAAGGGTGAAGAAATGAGGGACCTGCTATACAGCTGATAGCAAAAGCCAATCAGAGATGGCTAGTATCAAGGACAGACTGAATTGAAACATGAAGCAGAGAATTTTATTCCAAACATGATAATGTATGTAGCCAAGAGAGGAAAATGAGCCCAAGACAAGAAAACTATTTTCAGAAGAGACGTTAGAGATGACTGACATAAGGCAAAAATGGCCCCTTTACAACCCAAATCAACCTGGAGCTCCAACCTGGATTTCATTTCTAAACCAAATCCTAGGAATGGGATGAGCCTTAGATCCAGACATGGGCCATAGCTCAGGCAAAAAAAGTTCTTGTGGGTCTTCTGGTATGTTTTCTAGCAACTTGCCCCTTCCTTTCAAGTCCCCTTTGCAGCCTGACCCCAGGAGAAGCTCCTACCCCAATCAACTTCTGCATGGAGCTAAAACAACATACAGTTACAGTAGACTCAAATGTAAAATTGCGTTCACTTAGGAAGTTCCTGTATGGGTCAATGCACCCTCCATTCATACATAACATTACAAAGATTTCAAGAATATATTACAATATGTGTTATACACTGGATGGTGAGGCCATGGAAATTGCTGTATCAAACCAGAAGACTGTGTGATCTGGAATTATAGCCTGTGGTCAAAAAGAAATGGAGTCACTGTCCCTGGAAGTGTTAAAAAAACCAAGACTCATTGTGGCAGCTTTTTCCATGGTCTAGTTGACAAGGTGGTGTTAGTCATAGGTTGGACTCAATGATCTCAAAGGCCTTCTCCAACCCAGTTACTTCTGTAATTCTGTACAGTCTTTTCAAACTATGTGCATAAAACAACACAACATGCTAGAGCTGATAGAGAACAGAAGACATGGAATAAACACACTGAGCCCCAACAGAAAAAGAACAAATCGTTTAAATTAGTTAAAGATGGTGTGGCCCTTTGTTGTGGTCTTCGTGGCAAGCCATCCACACTCACTGATGGAACTTTAAAAAGAGGTCAGAAATACATGAAACTTCCAGAGCAGAAGAACATTAAAGAGGTGCTCCAGAGGTAGTCCTTTGCCCTTTCCTCATACTCTTATAAGAATGACATTCAGAAAATGACACTCTACTATCAGAGCTTTTTTCCTGCCAGACAGCAAGACAAGACAGCTCAGTCACAACCTCTAATCACTTCTACAGATCATAGAATGGTTTGGGTTGGAAGGGGACCTTGAAGACCATCTAGCTCCAACATTCCTTCAGTGGGCAGGGACACTTTCCACGAGACCATTTTGCTCAGAGCCTCATCCAACATGGCCTTGAGGACCCCCAGGAATGGACATCCACAACTTCCCCAAGCAACCTGTTATAGTGCCTCACCACCCTCACAGTAAAGATTTTTTTTCCTAGTATCTAATCTAAACTTACTGTCTTTAAATTTGAACCCATTCCCCCCATTTATTCTGGTGAAGATATTAATATATCTTCACTGGATTTTCCTACAAAAATCCAGGAAAACTACAGTATAGATGCTTACCAAGACTACCTCATTCTTTCCATTCTCTTCTGGTCTAATTAATACATTTCAGAAGACTTTTGTCAAACTCTACCAGACTCCCAGAGACTTTCTGGAAGTTGGCATCCTCTCCAACCAGCATTCCAGGAACTGCTACCTGCAGAGAAATGAAACTTGGGAGACATGTTACAAGATTAGAGACATCTGATCTCTAGAAGCTAGTTCTTTATTTATTCAGGGACCTCAGAAACACTAGCACATTTTTTTATTCTTTTCCAACATAAGTGGAAAGAAGAGGAAACATTAACTCAGGCTCAAGCTGTCTAGCTCAGGAATCTACAATTGCAACAAATTATTTACCAAAGGAGCTACAAGTGATCCAGGACTTCGAGCCAGCTGCAAGCTGGAACAAGCAGAGAAAGTTCAGCTACAGAACAGTTACTGCCATTCTACTGTGTAGAAAATACACACTGAAGATTTCAGACATATGTGGCTTCAGGCAAGAGTAATGTGGTGGGAGCCAAAAAGGACTGTGGAGGGTTGACCCTGGCTGGGCACCAGGTTTTCAGCAAAACCACTCTGTAACTCACCTCCTCATCTAGAGGAGGGTGAGAAAACATAGCAAAAGGCTCATGGGTCAAGATAAGGACTGGGAGACATTACTCACCAATCACCATCACAGGCAAAACAGACTCAACTGGGGGAAATTAGTTTATTGCCAAACAAATTAGAGTAGAGCAATTAGAGATGAAAACGAAGTCTCAAAACACCTTCACCTCACTCCTCCCTTCTTCCAAGGCTCAACTCCACACCCTTCCACAGGGCGCAGCCCTGCAGGAACAGACTGGCTCAGTGTGGGTAGCCCACCAGCACACAGGTCCTCGCCCCCAAAGCTCACTCGACCCATACACCAAAGCCACTCGATCCACACCGCTGCCGGGCCGGACCTTTTTATGGAGTAGAGGCAGTGCTGGGCGGACCCCGGGTCCAGCCCGGCAGCTCCATTGGGCAGCTGTTTCGTCAATCACTGTGAGGGGGAGCTG
>VWZT01003487.1:10468-25380 GCA_013397055.1 Pachycephala philippinensis | reverse complement strand
AATTAAATACAATTGCAGAGTACGCAAAATGGCATTCCATAATTTTTTTTTTTCACTGCGTGCTTAGCTTTTCCCTAACTTATATACTGTCTTGGTTTGGGCTATCTGAAGTTAATTCTGTGACAAAGGGTAAAAGACTTCTAAAATACTGATTCACAAGGTCAGAACTCAATTACATAAAGTGTAAGCTAGAAAAAGGTGTTTATAAAGTAGCTCAGTTTTTAGTTTAAAAAGCCATACTCATGAAAGATGATGTGTATGGAGAGTACTTTACTTTCTGTGAAACACAGAAAATAAATATAAGGAAACTTGATAAAAACAATTGTTTTTTCTCATGATGTACCAGGATAAGAATTGTTTCTTCAAAACATACTGTATCTCTTGTCTTTCAATTTAGTTCCAGAAGAGCAGCTGACTGAATTTGTTGAAAGCAAAGATCATATGATCATACTGAAAATATTTAAAGAGTTTCCAGAGAAAGAAGAGGTGATTCTTCCTGCACTTTATTCATTACATTCCTTAGCTGGTCCACGTAAGTGTATTATTAGAAGTTATTTTCAATTCTTTTTCTCCCACAGTGTGCATCAGCTCATGCTTTCTGTGATTGTAAAAAGTAATCTTTGTGTGATTGCAAAAAATCATTGAGAACTGGTTGGGAGTTGCCAGACAAATCACCTTCCTGTTTTCTTTGGGAAATACCTTTTTTTTTTTTTTTTTAATAAATGGGCTATTTTTTTATATTTACCCATTAAAGCAGAAATCTCTCCTGAATAACAGAAAAATACTTTCTTCCTCTTGGAGTAAGTGGTAACAAAGATGCTTTATCATAGTTGTATAGACTGAAGTTCAAGACCCTGCCCTGTCATCTTTTAATACTTGAAAAACAAGAAAAATTTCTTGACTAAATAAATCTTCAATGAATTTGGGTAGCAGGTAAAGAATATTCTTGGCAAAGTCTGTTCCACAAAGGGAAAATTGCCCATACAAACTCAGTGGCCAGGCCTGGGAAAAGATATCTGAGCTCAGACACCCACGGTGGTCATTCAGTGGTGGCTGCAGTGGCGAGCATTGGTAGCACTGTGCATGTGGTAGTCTTACAGTGTCCTCAGGTGTTGTGCAGTAAGACTGGAAGAAAATGTCTTTGTTATCTCTTGTCTTCTGATAACAGCAGTCCCTGTTCTACACAAAATCAGATCCTGAGAAATGCATTTGATGATTTGTGTCAATTTGTTGACAGCAATTTGATCTTGTTGACACAGAAGCAGCTTTTGTCAGCTTCCTGCTGATAAAATTTTGGGAAGCATAGAGCAGGGTTCTGCTCTTCATGTCTTTCATGAGATGCATAATGTTGTACCTCCTGCAAAAGTGTTTACTTACAAAGCCTTGCTCACGCATGCTGTCTGGCTCTGTAGGAACTGTGCTGGCCCCATGTATGCCCACTAAACAAGAACTAGACTGGAGTGTCCCACGTTTCATCAGACTCCAAGCTATCTAGTTCCTGTTTCTCAAACTTCTTGCTGTTCTTGTTTATGTTTAAAAAGTTTAGCACTCCTTGAGTCAGAAATAATTTTACCCTAGTGCAGAAGTTACTGTTGTTTTCTAGGGAGGAGGATGCTGGATTTTAAGTGCTTTTCAAAACAGTAAATACTTATACAAAGTGGGAAATCCTTTATAACAAAGGAATTGCAACAAGAGAAAGGCATGAAAAAGACCTGCTCTGAAGTAGGTATTTAATACTCTCATTTCTAATATGAAAGATTGAAAACAGCCAGAAAAACATGAATGTGCAAAGCTGGTATTCATACTCTTGGTTTGTGACATCCCTCAAGAACTCAGCGAAATACATTCCTTTAAGGCCACCATGAAGAAGGTAGTTCAGTGTAAGTACACACTGTAACTTACCCAGTAGTAAAGTGTCTCCCCATACCCTGAAGTTCAAGTCTCTATTCCAATTGAGTACCTCACTATGCCTTCTTTCATTAATACATACTTAGACTTTGCTCTGGCTCACCTCATAAGAAACTGTAGGATAAGGGTTTATTCCAGTACTGTACAAGCACTCTTAAATCTCAGTAGCATTTGTGGCACGAGAAAAATGCTTTTCTGCTGACTGTCCTCCAAAGTGGAGTGATGGATCACAGAGTGTTACCCATCTAAATGGCAGGCATAGGGAGCCAGCCAGGCTTGTCCTCTGTTTAGTAGGGAGAAACAGTCAACTCAAGAGGAAATTTACCTAACCCTAAACCAGGTTTCTGTTGCAGCTGGGATGAATCACCAATACAGAGTGCTCAGATCTCTTCATCAGTTGTTGAGAGAACCTAGGTGACCAAGTTTTGGTGGTTAAGATTAAATTAGATCTGTTCCACCTCTTTAACTTGTTCTGGGAAACGGTGACTCCCTGCAGATGTGCCATTGCTTGAATCTTGCAGGATTTCAACATGCAGTTCATTATGCCTTCTTTGTAGTGATCACTTTTGGAATCTTCTGACTGTTTTACTATATCCCTAAGTATCACCTTTGAAATCATAACTTACTTGTGAAGTGATGCAATACTGTCTTGTGGAATGTGTGTTTTCAGTTGACAATGACATGATAAATCGCTGTCATATTAAAGCATTGTGAAAGGTACCTTCCTTCACTATCAAATAGAGTGCTTCAGAAGTGCTTCCCACTCAGAGCTTGCTTTTTCATCTGGTAGGTTATCATTATTTAATATTTAGAGATGTATTATTTTGAAGATTTGCTGCTCTTTTAAAAAGGCTAATTATCTTTAATAATACAGTTGTGAATATTTCTCTTATGTTGTATCCAGGGAAGCCAAGCTGTTGAAAGAACAATTAAGGAAATTTATAGGCCTCAGCAGAGTAATGCTAACTCCCTTGGAGTCAGTGACAGGATTCCCTCTCATTCATTTGGGCCAGGATTTTGGCCAAGATTTCTTGGGTTCATATTCTGTCTCATACCCTGGATAGAAATACTACAAGGATGCTTTCACACACTGTGTTTTAGCTACCATGATGCTGTCTTGCCTGAAATTACTATGGGTGGGATCACTCTGTCCTCAGTAGGAATGGATGCATTCTGTCTTCATACAGGCTCATGTGATTGTCCTGTTGGTTTCTGTATCTGGCCTGAGTAATAAACAGTAAACAGAGTGAGAGTGACCAAGCACTGGCACAGTTTTCTTGGAGGGGCTGTGAAGTTTCTATCCTTGGAAATACTCAGAAGCCATCTGGACAACCTGCTCTAGGCAGCCCTACTTGAACACGTGGGTTGGACATGGTGACCTTTTAGCTGTTCCTTCCAACATCAGCCTTCTGTGATTCTTTGAAATGCAGGGTTTGCAATGGCTTTCAAAATATTGCAGGAACATTAGATGAAAATTTCAGTACTCTCAGTACACAACAGCTGTACAGTAGAACTATTTTATATGAAAATAATAACTTCCTAACTTGCCCCCGAAAAAAAGGAAAACTCAGAAACATGATTAAATCAAATAAATTACTACAGAATAAATTTCAGGAGAAAAAAATTCTAAATTGTTTCTTAATTGTATGCCCCTGCGAATAGTACTGAAATACTGTAAAATGTGTACTTGATCACAATCATGTTAGAAACACAATTTATAAGATTGATTTAGTATTTATAAAACAGTTTGTTCACATTTAGGAAAAAAGTTACCAAAGATTAGTTTGAGAGGAGGTTTCTGTTACATGGCCTGATAAAGAATGGAAGAAAACCATAAATGTTAATCTGAATTTTGAACTTAATGAATAATTTCCAAGTGTTCATAGTCATTGATGTCTTTTATGGCCATATCAAGAAATAAAGCCACCTTTGAAGTGCAAGGCAAAAACTGAAAGAGAGTCACAGTTTTCTAAATAAATCTATTTAACTGAAGTCTGAATTAGAATCCAGTCAACTTTTTTTTTCCCCTCTCTTAAGAAGCCATTTTTGTTTCTGTTTCTTTCTTTAGCCAGCAATGTTGAAGTGCTCATGTCTGGAAATGTTCGCTGCTACAATGTTATAGTGGAAATGATGAAAAGTTTCCCCAATAGTGAAACAGTTCAGGAAGTGAGTTGCTGTTTGTTGCACAAGCTTACGTTGGGTAAGTTCACAAAGTTGTTTATAGTCAGTTTATTCTGGCTGTGTGAGAGTTGGAGCTAACTGGGAGCGTTACAGGCAACAACTGCTATTCCAGTTAATCCTCAGGGTGGTGTATCCTTGTGTCAGATCCTTGTGTCTAATCATGCAAACATATTGAGGTAACCCTGGCCACAGTCAATATGGTGTCCTTATGCGGTAAATATAAGTAACAATGAGAAGCTGCCATAAAAGAGTCAAGTCAGGGGGAAGTAATGAGACAAAAAAGGGTGAGAAGCACCATATGAGAATGGGAAATCAGTAGGTCTGATTGTGTTCGAAGTTACTATAGAAAAGAAGAAAATTACTTAGAAATTTCATTTTTTGAAGTGCCATTGGTGAATGTGTGGGGAAACAACTGGTGCTGCAGAATTAGTTGAAAAGTATTCTCTAAGACACTAATTTTCCTCCCTGCAATGCATTTATCTTCAGATACCTGTGCTGCATTCCTGACAGTGATGGTGCCTGTCTTGGGGCCCCCCTGTGCTGCAGCAGTGAATGAATCACTGAGTTCTGGACTTGCCTTGACTTGAGCAAAAGTGCTTTGTTTGTATGGGCTAAAATGGGCTGGTTTCACATCAAGAGAATTTATGTCAGTGGCAAAAAGTTGTGCCTCTAGCAGCTCTGTTCTCACACTTGTGACTATAATAAACCCTTTTGAGCAGTTGCCAAGAACCACATAATAGGAAGTTCAAATAAAAATAAATATGTTTTTCCCCCTGCTGCATACAAACCCACTGTGAGCAGCTGCCTGAGCAGCCCTCATTCCATAGCTGGTTCTTCTTAATCAAGAGTTAGACTTCCCAGTTTTTGCAGGTGGTGGCCTGAAGCTACTGCAGATGCTGGTACCAGTGCATGACTCCCCATAATCAAGTCAGTCCCATCCTTTCACCATCTGTTTCCACTTCTTCATGCAGATATTGTAGAAAATACAGATCAGACCTGAGTGCAACCCAGAGCAACTTCCCATTCCCTTTCAGAAATCCAGATACAATTTTCAAGAAAACGTGGTCGCTGCTGAGGTGGTAATTGCAGGGTTTTTTGGCAAGAGGTGATGCTAACCTTGACTGGTTTGCTGTGCAAGGCTAACTGAAGATAGGCAGAGAAACCAAGCCCTTGTGGGGACACAGCAACTTGGCTGACAGGCCTTGATCTTGCCCTGAGTGCAACCAGCCTGGTTTCAATCAGATGTTTGCCATGTGTTTATGCTGACCAGCAACAAAGAGTGGCAGAAAAGCAGACACAGGATCCACTTCTTCTTTGAACCCCTCATCTTAATAAAGAGCTACTGTAGTAGAGTTATGGAAGAGGTGTTCACAGCACCACACAGTTATGGGAACAGATGGGAAATTGCTGGGTGCTCCTGGAAATAGTCTGGAAGATTTCCATATATATAGCCACTGTTGCTTCCCAGATTACTCTGATGGGCACTGTCTTCCTAAACCCATGTTAACTGGCAGTGAAATGGTAAAGTCAGCATCTACTAACTTCCAAAATGACCATTGTGCATTCTTGTTAATCTGGTAATGACTATCCTAGATTTGACTGTCTTTGGAATTTTAACTGGCTGATACCTGTTTGGCCAGCCACAAGTCCAACAGAATTACTCATCACATAGCCTAAGATTATTAATTTCTTTAGGCAAGAAATATATTTACGCAAACATACCTTTTCTATTAAAATACATTAAGATGCAGCAATGCTGATATAACATGACCACGCTACTGATCTTTCACTTTGCTACTCTGATTCTCATTTTTGCTAATCAAGATTTAAACAAAATTGAATATCAAAACAGAAACCATAGCTATCAAACCATATTTGACAAAGGGAGTGTTGCTGTATTATTTTCTGCTCTGTTATTTTCTAACCTATGATACAGGTTTTTACAGCAAACAAGGAACTTATTTGAATTTCCTTGCTTTTTGAAAAGTGCCTTATATTCAGCCTATAACATAAAATACGGTACAGCTTATAATAATCGTTATGCTTTAAATATATTTATCATCGAAAGGCTTTCTTCTAGTCCAGAAGGAATGTGTTCTATGTTTATAATGTTGGCCTCGATTTATTTAATGAGGAGGGCAAAACCAGAGAGTAAACCAGGGTTAAATTACTTGCGTCATAGGATAAATCAAATCACTGTAGAAATTCAGGACCATGATGGCATTTGCTTCCTGGCAGGAAGTCTGCATGTGATACACCAACTGTATTTTTCTTATTTTGATGACAGTGTGTGTTTCATTTTGCATAGAACCTCTGCCATTTGTAAAAAAAAAAAATTTAAAAAGGCCCACAAAGAATGTAGATCCCAACTGTTTCTTATCCTTAACCTCTTTCCACAAATAAAATTTTGTTGTCTCAAGCTCTGTAATAAGAAAACCAATGTTTGCTACAAAGTTTGTGCATTATGTGCCAAGAAATTTATGTTAAATGTAAAGCTCTAGATACGTGTTTATATTAATTTGCTATTTTATCTGTTTTCAGGAAATTTTTTCAATATCCTTGTATTACATAAGGTTCCAGAAGTCATTGTAAAGGCTGTTACAACATATCCTGAAAATGCAAAGTTACAAGCTGCAGCTCTCAGTTGTTTAGCTCTTCTAAGTGAGTAAATCTCTGTCTACTTGTTAATTTTTTCATTCTAGTCATTTCCTGTAATAATTTCAAACTCCATTGCTTTAACCCAAAAGGCTCAGGCAGGACAGCTTCAATAAAGCTGGATTTCCTACATGATTACAGTTTACTGTTTCACTGTGATAAGGCTGTGTTCATATCACATGCCCAACATCTGCACAGTGTTCAGAGCTGGTAAGTTATGTTGACAGATCTGAACAGAGCAAACTGGTTATTCATAGACAAACCTTGGATAATCACTTTTTAACATAAAGTCTCCAGTGATAACAGCACTGATTTGATGTTGTGTTTGCCAGGTGTAACAGTACTCATATTGTGGCAGTTGATAGCAACACAAAATCAACGCTTTTGCTTGAAGTCTGAAATCACTTAAAATATTTAAACTGTTCCTTGAGTACAGTTCAGACAGAAATTAGTTAGCTGATGGCAAAAACCTAAGGATCTGATCCTCTTCATCTTTGAGTAATTGTTCTATATAAAAGTCAGTAGAAATGCTGTTTAAGAGTCCCCAAAACAGCAAAGATTAGAAATCAGTACACATTCCATTATGCCTCAAATATTATGCTCAGTGTTGGTGTCTTTTTTTTCCCCTTAATTAATGAAAAATCACAGATATAAAATTATATATTTCAAATTCTATTGCACTTTCTGGGACCAGATATTTCTCTCTTAGCAACTGCAATTTGCATTTTGTTTTTTAACAGCATTGCTTCAGAGTGTAGATGGCTCTGTAATAAGCGGTTCCATGCAAATGATTCACAGTTATATTTTGTCTGTGGTATTCTGTATGTAAATACACAACAAAAAGAGGTACATGCAGATCTTTTCAGAGCCAAAGCTTAGACTGATCTGTAATTACGTGTCTCATCTGCTACACTACACTTAAATTTTTAACTCTTTTTATAACCTTGAAGATATTTTTCAAGTCTGTCTTAGAGTTTGTGTCAAAAGATTTCTCCCTTCCCAGAAAAGGCTTGTCTTCCCGCTGATTTTCACACACTGCTAGCGTGAGTGCCTCCATGACTACAGAAAAGTTGAAACATAGGTGTTTTGTTTTCACAGTAAGAATTTATCGTAAATATTTTATATTTCAAGCTGAAACAATATTCTTAAACCGGGACTTAGAGGAAAGAAAGGAAGAGGAGGAGGAAGAAAAGTTATGCTGGTTGGAAGCGTGTTACAGAGCATTAGAACTGCACCGAAAAAATACAGATGTGCTGGTGAGAATTTCTGGATGATGGGAATATGGAAAGACTGTATTATGTATTGAATAAAATGTTTAGCCACATGCTTTTCTCATATATATCCTCAGGCAAAAAAAGGCCTTAAGGTCTGGATTAGATTTAGAATTAATCTTACCTTTCTTGCCTTTCTTATCTTTGTTCAAGAGGTTTTAGTTACTTCTTTGGATCAAATGTCCGTAGTTAAGATGAGGTTTGTTGCCCGTAACTTTGGCCATGCAAAGATTGTTGTTTACATACCTCCTCTGTATCCAACAGCCAAACACAGGCCCATCAGCAGAAGAATTAATCTCAGCCTAAAGTAGATACCAAAATGCAAATCAAATGAGACTGTCACACGTTTGTAACTTAGGCCTATTCCAGCTATAAGGAATGTGACAGTGTACAGTTTGTTCTACTTCTACATAAAGCACCTTGTAGCTCTTCTGTGAACTGAAAAGCAGTCAAACTATTTAAGTTTTTTCATATATTTTTAATCTTCTAAAGGTATATTTTCTTAATCTTTTTGTCTTGATTTATATTTAGGAGGCTGCATGCTGGGCTTTGAAAAATCTGTTTCTGTATCAACGCAACCTTCATGAGAAGATTGGAGATGGAGATAACCAGTCAGTGTTGTCTTAAACTGGATTTTTGAAAATGAAAAAAATGAGTGCCTATTATTAGGCCATTTGACGTTTCACTTTTCAATTATTTTTAGTTTTTTAGTAGATTAAATGCATGATGATCAACCACACATGGGAAAGTTTCCCAGTTACCTTGACTGAGGAAAATATGCTAGTGCTTTAATGAAGGGTCAGAACACAGACTATTAGAGCTGATTTTTACAGTTCATAAGGGATTTTGTCTTCAGTTGCAACACGGATAAAGAATGTAAGAATTAGGAAAACAGACAAGATTAAGATACCTAGCGTGTAAGCAGTGTAGAAAAGCAGTGTTCATTTTCTTACAAATCAGATGAAAAAGCATTGTACAGAAAATGCTGCCTCATTAGGGTGAATCTACTAGGCATGGATAAGACACAGATTTCCATTTTACTTAAACTATTTCTCAGAGTTCCTTAAAATTTTAGTCACTCAATTTTTGCAAGCCTGTTTGTACCCCTTTCTGGACCTCAGGTCACTTGGAAAGCATGGTTCCAAGGGAATTTGGTGAGATTCAGACTAGACAAAGTTGCGTAGGTTACAAAGGGTTTTCTGTCAGCTGTTGCTCTGGAAAAGTATTAGAAATCAAGAGCAATCATCTGAAATTTTCATTATGTTACATAATACCTTTTTAGGAAACTGAACTGCAGTTATGAAGTAACTGCTGTAATACAGTCAATGTGCAGTGATTTGTTTCTCTCTGAAAGGTTTCCAATAGACAGAGCAGTGATGCTCTCCATGCTGATGCACTCCTCTTCAAAAGAAGTGTTTCAGGCTGCTGCTAGTACCCTGGCAATTTTGTCACAACAAAATGGTAAGGAACTTCAATTATCTTTTCTTTTTCATTCAGCAGGAAGTTACTGCAAAAATATTATAGAGAATTTAGTGTACTGTTGAATGAATGCAATACTCTCTGTGATTAGAGTATTATGTTGTTGTGATAAGTAGGAAGTTTATTCCTTGCTTTGAAAAAGTTATTGTTGGCTAGTATCAAAAAATACAAGGAAATAAGGAGTTCTCTGCCAGTTTATGTGTTGCAATTGCTACTTTTTGGAGCAGGAGACATGAAAAGAGTGTGCTCTCTTTGTATGCTTGTTTAAATATTTATCACATGTTTGAATTTCGTCAAGAGCAGCATTTGTTGAAAAATCACGTGAATAAGGAATACAGCCCAACAAATACCACTTTCTTGCTTAACACAGGAGATTTGAGCAGTCCTGTTGACTTCAGAGGATTGTGTAGAAACTTAAGCATGTGCATGACAGTTTTCAAGATTGCTTTACTCCTGATTGTGTCCCTAACATGGTTTCCTAACTTTTTTCGATTTGCAGACCCCCTCAAAATTTTTCAGTGGAGATGTGGAGCCCTGAGTAGAGTATTTAAGCCTACTGACAGTTGGCCTGCTTTTATTAGATAACTTTCACAGAATCCTTTGAAATTTTTGTGGACCTCAAGTGGTTTGCAGACTGCACATTGAAAACCACTGGCTAGATAGGAAGAAAAAGCCTAGCAGTTAATTACCATTCTCTAGGTGAGAAAGCTTTGTTTTATCACCAGTTTATTGAGCCATCCAAGTACATAAAACCTAACACAGAAAAGGTTTTATAATTATTTATGAGATCAATGTGTATCTATACTGAGAAATAGATCTCATAAATGTATGCATACTACTGTCATATACCAGTTACTTTCATAACATGTTACTGACAAGTGGGCCTCTGATTCCTTTTGGAAATCTAAAGCAAGTTTTTCTTCTTTTTTTAAAAATTATTATTCTTTTTTTTTTTTTTCCCCCCTAAATGAATGTGCTTATAGCAGAAATGGTAGACATAAAGAAGCTTAGTAAAATCTTCTGGCACAATGCAGTATTGCTTGAACTAACCATCTGAAATGGATGCACTGAACTGGGGATAACAAGATTTGGTGGCAGTTACTATGATAATTTTTATAATTTTTATAGTGTTCTAATTTGTATTAGTTACAGTTATAGCTACAACATGTGCTTGGATATTTGAATTTGCAAAAATGAATTACTAAAGTAAATAGAATGAATAAATATGATTTCATTTTTGAAGTTTCATTTTGGAAGGTAGAAGGTTTTTTAAACTTTAAAGTTCTAGCTTACCTATATGATCTCAGAGTGCAATTAGGAAAAAGTTTAAGAATAAGCATTTCTGAAAATATAAGTAGGGCTGTACATTTTCCTTCCCATATGCTAACTTTACATGAGTAAAAATAGCAGCTGTATAGGAATTTACTAGACAGTCAGAAATTATAATGTGTTTGATTAAGCTATGCAAACAGAAGTCAGCTTCAGCTCAAATTGTTTCCCATTCTAATTTATACTATTATGTCTGTTTGGTGAGGCAAAAACATTGAAAAAAAAAAGGAGGAGGGAAAAAAAGTTGGTTTTGAGAGCTATACAGAGAGAAAGAAAGAAAGATTTACTTATGGGATGCTTACTATTTTGTGTTGTAGTAAACATTAGGAAGACACTTGTGGCAAAAGGCATACATATGAATGTTTTGGATATAATGAGGAAACATTCACATTCTCCTGAAGTTGTTGAAAGTGCCTGCAGGATCCTGAATCATGTTTTCGAAGGAAGGTAATAAAATTAAAAATGCCCGTCCACTTGCAAGGTGAAGGGTTTTGAGATTCTGTGCCGCAAGTAATTACATTTAAATTGTTGACTGATAGTAAAATTGACCACAGACTGTCAGCCCTATTTAAGACATGGAATTTTGTAAGCCCTTTAGTCAAATGCCCAGGTGGGTGTATAGGGAGCTGCACGTTCTTCCCTTCATGGTTCTTGTACAGTGAGATTTCAATAGAAAATGCCAGGGTGGTGTCCCCTCCTGTTAACGACATTGAATTCCATTGAGAGATAAGAAATTTCCCACAAAATTACCTCTGATTATTAAAATAGCATTTTGTTAATATTACTTTCTTGTTAGCTAGGATGGAGGTATTTACATAAACTGAATTAATAGAATGGCATGAAAATAATTTGTGATGAAGAAGAAAAGTACCACAGTTTAGTTTCTATTTCAGATATACAGTGTTCTAAAGGGTTATCACACGGTGTTAATTAAGGACAAATACATGTGGAATTTAGAAATGCATTCTTTTTATTTATTTAATAAACAATATTTTCAGTTTCCCTCATCTGGATGTAATGACAGTAGCAGTATCAGAAGTTGTAAAAGCCATGAGGAAACATGAAAAATCACTCTCTGTACAACTGGAAGCACTTCGAGTCCTTTTACACTTCATGATGCCCGGTAAGTCATCCAAAGGCATACACCAAATCAGAGAATACAATCAGATAGCTGGGTTTTAGTCTTTCTTATCTAATGACACAGCCTTTAATGGGACTTCAAAAAATTATTGCAGTTCTGTACATAGTAGAGAACAGCTGTATGTCTTTAGGAACATACAAAATGGGAGAAAATTTTTGAGATATGGGAGGTAACAGACCAAAATTATCACTGCTGACTTTCCCTTGATTTCATCAGTGAAGAGTTAGCTCCATTACTTCTAAGGCGTTCAGGGAATGAGTGTGGACCTGTCACTGTGATTGTGGTTTGCATCATCCATCCCCTTTAAGTGAGAGCAAACCATGTTAATGACATGAACATTGTTGGACCACAAAATGCAATTGTTTTGATAGTATCTCTTGGAAAGAACATAAAAACTGGACAGTGATCTTTATATTTAAAGATATAAAATATACAATTATATACTACTTTCTATCAAAAAGGAGAAACCAGACTGACTAGTTTAGAAATTCCTTTCCAAAAAAACCGCTCGGCAGTCCAGAGGGGGCAGAAATGTTCTTTATTAGTTTTATGCCTTTAGTAGAATTTGGGAAAAGTTTTGACTCTTTTTATCAGTGTACTGCTATTTATCCTGCTTTTTTCCTCTGATATTAAGTGTAAGAGTACAGACATGGGGTACCGATTTTTTTTTCAGAACAACTTTTTGCAAGTATCTCTCAGTAGTTTTAGTTGAACATTTACAAAACCAGTAACTCTGAAAATAATAAAATGACTAATATGCAGACTGATTGAAGGTTTTCCGTTTCCTTCTATTATTTGAGTTATAACCCTAATACTTGCCTCCTTTTTCATTGAACAGCAGGATTAAGACTTGATATATGTGTTTTAACATGGAGGCAAGGCGCTTTGCTTGCCAGTATCCTGGAAGTGAGGCCCTTCTAAAGTGTAATCAGAGAGCACCAACTGGATGTTGAAACTTGCAGGTTAATTAGGGAATAAAAAAGTAATTCATGGGAAAAATAGTAATCACGACCAAGATGAATGCTGAAGTGACTTTGAAAGGATCTCTGGGTACTTGCTGTAGTGTCACTTGACTGCAAGTGCCAAAAGAAAAGTAAATCTGAAAGACCTTTCTCTGCTTTTTTATATGTGGTTGTATTCCACTTAATGTCATCTGTGTGTAAAATTTGTCCTATGATGTGCTGCCAAGTGAGCAAGAACAAATAGTTTATAG
This sequence comes from Pachycephala philippinensis, assembly GCA_013397055.1. Classification (NCBI taxonomy): domain Eukaryota; kingdom Metazoa; phylum Chordata; class Aves; order Passeriformes; genus Pachycephala; species Pachycephala philippinensis. The sequence continues at coordinate 12,203 of VWZT01003487.1, read as the reverse complement.
CTTCTGTATAGTGTCTCCTTACCAGAAGGAAGAAGCATTCTCAAGTAGGTATCAGGAACACCAGGAAACGCCCTAGCTCAAAAAAGGTAATATATTGCAATGTACCTTAGTTTCCATTCTTTGGCACGATTTTGTATTTTCATAGTAAGCAGTGAGCAAATATGTGGTGAAATTTTCCTTTCAAACACAACGTACTCACATTACAATATAGATCTGGAGGGACTCCAGTCTCTGCTATACAGTGTTCTGAAAATACCATAAGATCTGAATTACGCTCTCTGAGTCACCTCAGTGTTCATTTGATTGTTACGTTGTATTTTTGGGCTAATGATGGGGAGAATGTGAAATCTGCTGTTCTAAAGAAGGCTTTTTTCCACTGTTGCAGATACAAAGAATGAACACCAGAATGGTTCTTCCAGAGATGTGGGAGATGCTGCTTTTGCACTTACAGTAAAAGTCATTAAAAGCCAGTGTCTGTTGGAGGGAACTCACTCATTGGTGCTTAATGCTTTAAACAGGGTATAGTTAAAGCTTTATTCTAACGGATATGTCATTATTTTACACTTGCAATGGTGAATCATTTGTAAGTTTTAGTTCTGCTTTGTTTTTCCTATTGATTTGATAGAATTAATCTTAACTCCCAAGCTTCATTAATCTGTTAGGGTTTCTTCTTACTTTCTTTTCTGAAGGGTATTAGGTGTTTCTTTGTACAGTAACTCCAAAGGATATTTATTTTAAAAAAGCTAATTTTTTTCAAGGATACAGTTTATTTGTGCTTTCTTTTTTTTTAAACAGACTATACATGAAAAGTGTCTTCATGCCTATACCTCAACTACACATAGAACTGAGTGCACAACTCAGTTGTCTCCATTCTTTTCACTGTTCAACTTTCTCAGCCCTGTAAAACAGAATGATCAGAGTGCCTTGAAGGGGAAGCTGAAAAATGAAAGGCTGAAGCAGACTCAGTCTATGCAAAGGAAACACTGGGAACTTTGCACAGCAAATTAACCTTAGATCCTAGTGATGGGAAATGTTTCACTTCATGGCCTTCAGAAGAATCCAATCTCTACAAGATTTTCAGGGTTCACATGATCACAATCAAAATGTAGCAATTCTTAATTTTTTAGAAGTCTCTCTCAGGAATTTTAAGCTTGCCAAACAGATTCAGTCAAGGAAATTTATGTCTCTTACATTAATTATAGAAGTCAGAGCAAGTAATATATCAGTGAAATAGTTCTAGAGTGTCTAAAGGACATCTTGATCTGAAGATATCAGATATAGGAGTTAACAAAGGAGGTGAAATAATTTTTGCTTCAGAAGGTCTTCAGTATTTTGTGATCATCCTGATTGCATTTTCCAATGCAGCTGGTTTGTGGTTTGGGGTACCACAGCCAGTATCAGCCAGAAGGGCTAGAAATTGACACATTTTATTAAAAACTAGAGACAGAATAAGGAGGAAGTTCAGCATGACTCTATTGAAATAATTTTGGAGATTTGCAAGTCCCTGTTATGGCTGTGACACTTTCAGATCTAGGTCTCATCTAGGTTTTCCCCATCTAGAAGTGGGGGGAAATTGGGAAATAATTATCACAAATAACCTGTTGACTTTCTAATAGGTATGCTGCTTCATATATATTTTTTTCGTGTTTTTTCAGCTGCCAGCATGTTTCTCACTTATTCCAGTTCTCCAAAAAAAAAAAAAAAAAAAAAAAACCACATTTTTTTACTTTTAACC
>VWZT01003487.1:192-10461 GCA_013397055.1 Pachycephala philippinensis | reverse complement strand
AGCTACATTTTTTTCCTTTTAACCACAAAGGAAGTACATTTTCTCTCTCTGCTTGACCTAGAAAAATGGTTTAAACTTATCAATGATAATTTGAGGAAAAAAAATCCCATTTTTCATCAGAAAAATAGCTAGGGAATGTTTTCAGAATCAAAGGTGAAAATCTGGGGAAGTTGTGAGCAGCTGAAACTGATCTTTGATAAGAAAATTTTTGAAATTGTGATTGTTGTTACTTACTGTCACATCAGCTGTAATTTCACATACTGAAGAACAACATTCACTGGTTATGGAACAGCTTTAAGAGCAAGCAACTGTTCTGTTGCCATTGTAAGCAGAACAATCTTGATCTGACTTTATATTCCTTTCTCCATTAGTTTATTGGAAATCCTAGCATTCAGAAGTGTGGATTAAAACTACTTGGTTCTGTAGCTGAGTGCACTGGTGCACTAGAAATATTAACCCAGCAAGGAGCTACTGACACTGTGCTTCACACCCTGCAGATGTATCCAGGCGAACAAGGTAGGGAAGGTGTTTTGTCAGCAGAATGAGAATGATGTGGTAGGAGGGTTTGTAACAGATCTGTTGCTCTCTTTAGTGCTGGATGTGGTGTAGGTTGCATGGCAAGAGAAGGCTGCAGTGCTGCATAGTCCTCAGATTCACCCACCTTGTAGTTCTGCCTGGCCCTGTAATAGCTTGTGCAAGTAACTTTCTGGAATGTTACTAAAAGACTACTTAAATCATGGGTTTATTCCACTCAGAATGTCTGAATTATCAGTGTCTGAATAATATTTATTTTTCTTCTAGACATACAATGTTTGGGTTTGAGTCTTCTACGCTCTTTGATTACAAGAAAGAGTTTGTGTATTGCATCTATGCATGTCCTGTCAGCAGTTCTGGTTTCTACTCTGCGACGATTTAAAGAAGTCACTGAAATCCAGATGCATGTATGTGTCATTTCTGTGTATGAAGATGAAAACAAAACTCAAAACCTTAGAAAATTATTTTAATATAGTTATATTTGAAGTATAATTCTGTATTTTACTTACTTCATTTTGGTTTTATTGCAATTACTAGATTAGTATAAACCTTTTTTAAGGTTTATTAATTAATTTAGTAATTAAACTGAGGCATTTGTCATAGAGATGGTTTTCCTAGAGGCATATATTCAATCCAGAATATGTAAGCACAGGTTAAGTGTTTATCTAAGACTTCTGAGATCTGCAAACTAAAACAAATTTCTCAATCATGATCCCTCACTCTGTCAATCTGTAGCCATTTCATGAAGTAACCATCATTATAGTACTGATTGCCCTTCTTTATAGAAGATAACTTAATTACCAGCCTTGTCACCAGGAATAAACTTAGTGCAGGAATGCTGTATTTAAGAAAGGATATTGCTGGAATACTATCAGACTTTGGACCCACATCTGTATATGGAAGGAGAGTTCTTTGTAAACACACATTTAATCCTTGTGTGAAGTTCTGTTTCCTCTGCTTCTGAAGCTTTCCCTGTTTGTTAGCAGTTTCATTTTTTTAGTGGAATAGAGCTTGCCTGTGACATCAGCTTTCTGTGAGAGTTTCTATATTTCTCTTTCAGACTAATATGAAAATATCACAAGTACAGCCTCCCTTCTTTGCTGCTGTTTTCCCCCCAACCTCTCCACATTTAGGTTAGCAACCAGTGCAGAGAGAAATAAAAATAATGTGCTGGAATAAGGAAGTTACTTTAAGTGATTTAGTTTCAACTGGGTTTGGACAAGGAATCCATAATTTACCCAGTTCACCCTTCTAGGTAAACTTTACTTGCAGAATCATGGGGTAACTTTGTATTTCTTCTTGGTTTTTAGATACACCTGTTAATTTTTTCATTTACTTGAATAATTCTTTTCAAATTGAGGGATTACAGAGCAACACACTGGAATGATGTATCTTCGTTCCATGTCCTTAGAAGGAGATTGTTTCCTCTTTACATTTTCAGGAAATCCCAAGTACATTTGTCACTGCCAGGCAGGATATTGTCAGATATTATGGTGCATATTTGACTTTTCAAAGTGTCAGTTAATATCTGTTTAAGTGGGTCAGCTAAACAAGCATGAAACTACAGCTATATAAACACAGGGACACCTGCTATTCCTGCCTTCTCTCCCGAACTTCTCCTGTTTTAAACTAATGCATGTTTAAAAGTAAGACAAAAAAACTGAAGCACAAATCTTTTGGTTGAAATTTTATTTTGTTGCATGACCTGTTTTAAAGTGACCCTTTTTAACACTGTACTTATTTCAATGTTCTTGTTGTATTCTTAGGGATTTCACGCAATCTTGGCAATTCTTGGTTTGTCACCTTGTTTTGCAAAGCTGCTGGTAAATGAATCATTTGACACAGTCATTTTCTACCAGATGTCCATGTGTTTCACTGACCAGCGAGATCAACAGGTATCCTCTTTCTGACAGTTCCACAGCTGAAAAATGTTGGTGCTTTTTTCGTCCTAACTTTTATTGTTTGTCTTCCCATTCAGTTTCAAAGCCTGTGTTGTAAATGTTTTGCTAAAATAGCTGAAAATGATGAGTTAAAAAATACGATGCTGGAAAAAGCATGTATGGAGTACAACAGTATTATGGCTGAATGTTTACTTCTGCTGGGAGCTGATATTAATAAGAAAACAAAGACAAACTCTTTGATCTATCAGGTAATACGTGGAAATATATATTTCATTTTATTGCTTAAAAATTTGTGCTTTTGGGTTCCTTTTTGTTGTCATGTAAATATTTATTTCACAGAACACAGAGAACAGAGAGGCTGTTCCCACATGCCCACTAGTGCTTCTTGCTAAATGTGGCCACCTTTAAATTTAATTTTTTTTTTTTGTGAAGTGATATGCATAAGCACTTCTCTATTTTGGTTCAAAGTTTTGAACAGTCTGAGAGAACCCCACTGCCTGAAGGGAATTAGGAAGTGTTCAGTTCTGCTGGTAGAACTGTCTAGGTGATGAAGCACAGCTGGGTTTGGAACTGACCATCCATTCATAGAGTGTGAGGTAGGCAGATCGGTGTTAGCAAACCACAGAGGGCGTATTGAAGTAACTGAAAGTATTTCTAGAAAATATTTTTAATGTTGGCAATCAACACTGGTCTATGTAGCAATGCAGGCTTGGAGATTGGGAGGAGCTGACTGAATCATAGAAACATAAATGTTGGAAGTTTATCACCTCATAGTAGTGAAGTCCAAACTTTGGCTGAACTCCGCCGTGTCAACTAAGCCAGAGCACTAAGTGCCACATCCAGCTGTTTCTTGGACACTTCCAGGAATGGGGACTCCACCACTTCCCTGGGCAGCCCGTTCCAATGCTTAGCCACCCTGTCAGTGAAGAAATTCTTCCTAATGTCTAACCTGCACCTCCCTTGGAGCAGCTTGAGGCCGTGTCCTCTTGTCCTGTCACTGGTTGCCCAGGAGAAGTGGCTGATCTCTACCTGGCTACACCTTCCTTTCAGGCAGTTAAAGCCAGTAGACCTGAGCTCACTATCATTAGGGAAGGCTTGATGAGACTCACTGTTGTTGCCTGTTCATTAAATATCCAGATGATAACCCCTAAATGTCTATTTTCCACTAAACAGATAAATAAATGGAGTTGCCATAGACCACATGCAATAACCAAATTAGATAAATTACCATTCATTTCTGCCTGAAAATTGCGTGCACTCATAACAAAAATTACAATTGCAAAACTCAAGCATTTGATACATTTTGGGAAAAGCCTTCATGAAAGTGGGAATTGGTACTCAGATGCCTTAGGCAGGCATATGCTCCAAGGAGTAAGGAATTGCATAACTGAGAAAGAGACAATCCTTAAAATAAAGTCCTTTACCCTTAAAATAAAGTCAATCTGAATTTGAGACAAGCCTCTTAATGCAGTCTGAGCTGTTACTTGAATGATACACATTCTTGGTTTGTTTTAATTGCTTTTCTCTATTAGGTTTGTGAGAAAGGAAATAATCCTAAATTGGTGGAATTGTTATTAGCCAATGGTGCTCGAGAGCAGGATGTTCGGAGTGCTTTGACCATCAGTATAAAGAGAGGAGATAGCCAAATCATCAGCTTGCTCTTAAAGAAGCTTAGCCTTGATGTCACCAACAGCAGTATATGTCTTGGAGGATTTGGTTTTGGCAGATTAGAACCTTCCTGGCTCATTCCTTTGTTCCCAGATAAACTTACTCAAACAAGAAAACAAAGTGAGTATATATAGAGATTGCTATACAAAATGTGTCAGTATCTTTTGATGGTACTATGAAAGTGTTTTAGGTGAAGACTTTCAGCTGAGAATCTCTTCATAGCACTCAGCTGGCTATAGAGTTTGGCAAAATGTGAAAATAAATCAAGTTATTTCTGTTTTTTTTAAAGTTACTTGGATTTCTTGGAAATTATTTTATCTTTTCTGTTTCTTGTACATACAGATGCCGGTTCTGCACTGGCAAGGATGGTGCTCAAATTCCAGATGAAGAACATTTCAGAGGATAGATCAAGAGGATCTGATCCAAACTCGTCTGAAGATGGAGTGGATAGAAACTATGACTGGAATTTCATACCTGACCCATTAGTGGACAGTGTTTTTCCTTTGAGTGATGATATTGATAGTGAAGGTAATTGTTTTTCTTTTCTTTTTTGCTTTTTATAATCCCAATCTAATGTACTAGAGCTAGACTGTAGCCATAAATCAGTTGTTTATTTGTATTTGAGATATAACAACTCCCATGAAGAAAAAAACTTCTATCTAAAATTTTGTTTGGGGTAACATTGGAAAATACAAAACTAAGACCTTGAAGAATTTTATTCAGTTAAAATCAGTTCATCATGCATTCAGTTTTTTGTAGAGAGAAAGAGTAAGATTCATGCAATTGAATTTAGATTTTGACTTTTTCTGTCTGTTTCTGAGCTGCCTTTATAGTCTATGACAAAAAGCAAGACCTTCAAGAGCCCAATTTGTCTCATCATGAAGTCAGGTGTATTGCAGTATAGAAACCCCCCTGTTCCCTGGGTAGTCTGTAAATAAAGTTCATACAACCAGATCTGGTATAGAGGACTATGTTATTAACAAATAAAGTAGGTGAAACAAGCCCTATCCCAAAGATAACTAATTGATCAGAAAGTGTAAATGACAGATTTATGTTCAGCCCAACATCGTTCTTTGTGACCAGGACATTTGAATGCCTTTAACGGATAGAAATAATAATTTCTGTCTATAATACCAGCAACTTAATAATGAAAGTAGCCTTAATTTGTAATGTATCTTTTTTGTTGTTCAAATGTTGCTCTTGTTTTAGAACAGTTGGTTACTTAAAATCATCACGGATGAAGAATTTGAATTTTGGAATCAGAGAATCCTAAGGAACTTTTTGATTCTGTTTTGTTCTTTTCCTTATATCATTCAGCACTACTTTTAATTTCTGTAGGTCTATTTGTTTCCCCATGTAGAAAAGTTGTTATCATAAAAAAATGCAGGAGTGATTTTAGGAGTTTTAAAAGTAGCTTTGAGAAGAGGGACATCAAATGTCTCCAGATCATGACACCAAATGTCTCCTAAATCACCAAATCCAGAGTGGCATTTGATGTTTCATTCTCAATAAATGTGGGAGTGCAAATTTATCTGTTGAAATAGAACCCTTTTCTATTTTAAGAAGTTATTTACACTGAAGTAGCAGAACGATGTGTTACGAAACATCTATAATAATCCCAACCCGATGGAAACTTTAAATCATAAATCATCGGTGCAGGTCCTGCAATCACCTGCAGGTCCTATTTGAAGAATGTCAGGTTAGTATGGCCCCTCTGCTCTAAAACACACTGACAGCATTCTTGGCCTACTGCACACAGAACTGACCAGTGAGATCCTGCCAGTACTGATGCTTTTGGAATGCATCTCTCCTTTGTCACCCTCTATATTACAGTCGAACTCTGAGCCTTATCTTTAAATACATTTTCTTATCTATTTCTCCTCTTGTGTTCAAGGAAGTGAAGGTTCACTTTTTACCAAAAAGAAGTCCAATTCCATTGCAGTTGCTGATTTGTATTGTAGGGAAATGGCATGTCAAAGAGGTTCTCCTACTTTGCCACGACATTCCTACTCTGTGGTAAGTCAGATTCTTGTTCATTCCAGGTTTTTAAGTCCATCTGCATTGCCTACTCCAAAACTGTTAATAATCAAGTGTTAGGAAAAGTCACGTAACCATATAGGCTTTGTCTCACTGTTGCCATTCAGTGTTCCCTTCTGTTGTGGTGCACTATACGGATGAATTTATGTCAGCAAAAATTTATGATCACTAAAAAGTAGACACCTTTTTGAATTGTTCAAATGTTCAGTCTGGTGTTCAAATGGAAATACAGGGATCATGGGCCCATTCACAAAGATTTAACTTCCCCTTAGTGGAGCTGATCTTCAGCAATGATCAACGGAGAGAGACCGATTCCCTAAGAAGATATAAGAGGACAAACTGGTGGAATCAAAGTCAGATTCCTTTGGAAGGAGCTTGTCTCTTTCCATTTACTGTAAAGGGGAACTGGAGAGACTGGCTTCCCTAGAGGAAGTTATGTTTTGCAATATCCTGCTCCATCCTGTTACTGTACCCTAGGGAAAGTCATTCTGAATTGCCAGAAATGCACTGCTTCCGTTGCACTTTAAATCTAGCATTCTTTCATACTGCATGGATCAATATGTTTCATAAAGATGTGACCTACTGTTATTTTCTGTTGCCGTACACCAGGCCAACACAGTTTGCAGTATAACATTGGGGCACCATCTGCAGTAATCACGCATGGGAAGAGCTACAATGGCTCACCGACCTTATGGGCAAGAGCTACAATGGCTCACCATCCCTCTTAGAGGCACGGTCACCCATAAAGCAGTCCAATCCCAGACTTGCTTGGGCAAGAGCTACAGCGGCTCACCGTCCTTCCCAGAGGCACGGTCGCCCAAGGCAGTCCAATCCTGGACTTACATGCGTAGGCTACTCACGGCTCTCCTGGGCACACCCCCGCCCAGGGATTACGCGCCGGCCGGCTTTTCCACTTCCCCCAAGTGGATTGCAGTGCGTGAGGCTCATACTGCTGGAGGCTTCCAAGAGCTTCTAAGGCTCAGCCAGTTATCGCCGCGATAGATGCAAACACAGGGTACCAGACATCAGAGTCCAAAAAGTCCAGCATAGAGCAGGGTGGCAGGCATCAGCAACCAGAGGCAGGCAGTGGCAGAGGAGGGTGGCAGGCAGAGGCAGGCATCAGCAAGCAGCAGCAGACATCCACAGGCACCAGCTCAGCATCCACCCAGTCAGCTCCAGCTCAGCTCAGTATCTGCTGCTCTGTGATCCTACAGCACAGCCCTTTATACCCATCATCCCTTGGGCTACTCATGTGCTTCTTGTTACAGGAATCACCACACCTGCATTCAATGCTGCCCTTCCCTCCTCCCAGGGACACAGCCACAAGCCATCAAGGCCAAGGCTGCCTACAGCCCACTCTTGTAACCCCACAATTTTCAGTTCAAGTATACAATGTCTTTGTGTTCTCCCTATAGGCTCTGATGAAAAGAAACCACAATAAAAAGAGATATACTGAATTTGGATGATTTCAGAGCATGCATATGTTCCTAAATGGTTTTTCTCTTGGATTTTGCAGGGACCTGGCTCAGATTATGAACCATTAATGAAACAAAGACGAAAACTCTTGCTCTCAGATGAATCCCCCAGTAAGTAAACTATACAATTTAAGGTATATAACAGATTTGGCATCCTTAATGCTTTCACAAACGTAGCATGCAAAGATTTGAGACCGATTATGTATTCGTTTAAGAGGAGGATACATTTGGGAAATACTACAGTGAAGTAAAAATAATGCATATATAGGGATTTTTATTTCCTAGACTCCACAAATAATTTATGTAGGCAATGGAATTTAATGAGTGCCCTTACTGGCTTTCAAAAGCTCCTTCTGTTTGCAGTGTGTAAGCGTCCATCTCTTTCCCTTTCCTACTGTCTTACAAATTTCTGTGTCTTAATAGAATTCTTCATGGATTTGGATCTTAACCAATATCCAAACATTCACTCTCTTCTGCAGCTTTAAATCCCAAGCTGATTGATCGTAGTTTTACGGAAGTGATAAATGAAATCATGGTATTTTCACGTTTTTGTTTTAATAGAAGGCATCTCAAAATTGTCATCACATACAAGACCATCAGACAGTCTTTCTTCATTGATCTCAGAGAAAGAATATATAAAATCACTAGATCTTTCATCAAATGAGCTGGAGAACATTGATGCCATCAGCCAGAATAGCTGCCTAATTAGTCATCTGGAACACCTTGAGAAACTGGAGCTCCACCAAAATGCTCTTACAAACATTCCAGAACAACTGTGTAAAGTAATCCTGCGTAATTTTCTGTAATACAAGTTGAAATTAGTTAAAATAAATTGTTGGTCTCTAATAATGTAATCCATATGTATTGTAATAATGTATCCATAGCAATATTATTCAAGAATATGGGTGTATATTTTTGCATGCTTTATACATTTACTCAACTTCCATTCAGTGGATTCATGTTCATTAGAAATAAAAGTATTTTCATGGATTAGTTTTAAGTCATTTACTGCAGAGAACTGCTTTCAGATGTGTGATATTAAGTAGCATAATAATGGAAATAGAACTGCAGGAAATTAATATCTTAAATTTTATTAAATGTAGCTAATTATTTTTGAATAATGCCCTATGCTTTATTTTGTCATAGAAATATTATAGGTTACATTGGTACAGTTGCTATTTTCTGCTATTTTTCCATGTAAGATAAATATAAATAAATTAATAATTTGTATAAAAATATAACTCTGTTATAAACATATAAATTCATGTTTTCTTTTAAATTCTTAAAGATGAATTATCCTTTTCTTTCAGAACTTGAAATGCTTGACTTACTTGGATTTGCACAGTAACCGATTTAGTTCTTTCCCGACTTACTTACTGAAAATGAATTGTATTGCAAACCTTGATATCTCTCGAAATGACATTGGACCTTCCTTTGCTTTGGATCCATGCCTCAGATGTCCAACTCTAAAGCAACTTAACCTTTCATACAATCAACTGGTGTGCACTCCTGAATTTCTTACAAGTGTTGCTGAAAATCTGGAACAACTCCTGCTGGAAGGGTGAGTAGCATGAGTTATTGGGCTGTAGCATAACAAACATAACAGGAAATAATAGATTTGTCAGGCAGAATGATGACTCTTATAGCATGGAAAGGCTTGTTTAGTCACCAGTAAAACACTGACACTGTCTTCCAGATGTGCAAACTGCTAAAATTTTCATTGTTGTGTTGCAAAGTACAAGACATTAGAATGTCTTTGGACCTTGATAGAATCTAATAGCTTTGCTGTTCCAGTAACATACTAAATATGATGTAGTTCAGTATCTTTCTGCTACCATACTATTAATCCACGTGGCTGTGTAGTCTGACGCATTCAACTAGGTTTTCTGTATACACAATACAGTTTCTACTGTATTTCATATCCACAAAAGATTTTCTGGAACTAGTATTAATGTAATTTTAGGTATTCGTATGGATATGTTTTAAATTACAAAAACAGAGAAAACATGTAGCTTTTTTTTTGCCAGCACTTACTATCATATTTCTTAGTGAGGTAATTCATACCTATATGGAATTCTTTAGAATGCAGTTGGTGATAGCTCTGTAAACTGCAGAGACTGTCTCATTCATTTCCTACAGTTCATACTAAATAAGATGGTGAACTTTGTTAGTAATACTACCCTGGCAAAACAGCGGATGGATCTTTACCTCCACGTTTTCGGGATCTTTCTCTTCCTCTTTCTGGTGTTCTTCTCCCCGGAATACATTGTGTAAAATTATATACTCATCCTGAATTCCATTCCATATAGGGAACCCTTTTTTAAAAGTTTCTTTAGGTTGTTAGTAATTCTGTAATTATGATATTGCAAACACATATTTTTAGTACACAGAACCTCTCACCAATGCAACAGTCCTCTTTGTGTGGGATTTGTTGCCATACACCGGGCCAGCATAGTTTGCAGTATAACATTGCGGCACCATCTGCAGTAATCACGCATGGGAAGAGCTACAGCAGCTCACCGACCTTATGGGCAAGAGCTACAGCGGCTCACCATCCCTCTTAGAGGCACGGTCACCCATAAAGCAGTCCAATCCCAGACTTGCTTGGGCAAGAGCTACAGCGGCTCACCATCCTTCCCAGAGGCACGGTCGCC